>JAVQJG010053574.1:0-34868 GCA_036024015.1 Craterocephalus amniculus | reverse complement strand
ATTGTTGATACTAAAGTCTGTAAAGTCACATGAGCCCAGATGGACTCTGGTCCAGGCTTATAGCTGAATTTGAGCGTGCGTGTGTGTGTGTGTGTGTGTATGTGTGTGTGTGTGTGTGTGTGTGTGTGTGTGAGTGTGTAACAGGAATGAGCTGAAAGCTGATTGTTCAGATTGTGTATCAGTGGAAGCACAGCTCAATGCAAGGTTCAAGGCAAGTCTGCCACCAGCTGGTCCAGTCAGAGATGATGAGCTCCAAGATGGGTGCTGCAGCTGATTTTATTATTGTCTACTGGTGCAGTTATAATCACATGTTCCAAAGAGGAAACATCCCAAAGGAAAGATAAGAACTGAGATCATTACAAATCATAAGTCAATTAAAGACTCTATAGTTGCTTTAAATTTTGAAGTCAGTATCATTCTGGGTTTTTTTTAACACATATCCGATCAAAACTCCAGTGTCCTTGCAGTAAATCCAGGTGAGGTGGATCCGTCCTGTTATACAGTTTCCGTAATCAGGCCCATGCAGAACAGGAGCATAGATAGGGCATCTCCTTGACCTTGATATTCTACATATAATAATGACTTGCACAATGGCTTTGAATTCACTTCCAGATTTGCCTTCCACACTCATTGTCCTGTTGATGTTGTGCATTTCCATGCGTTATAGCACTGGTTCTCAGAGGATTTTCAGCAATGTACCCCCTGTGCAGTACTTTTCCAGCCAAGGACCCCCTAACCAGTGCAGAGCTTTCTGGTTGGGAACACAAGTAAACAGGACTGGACCATCAGCACCTAATTTGTTAAAATTTGTACCTAAAGAAACATTTTCACATCTCAGTCATTTTAAAAGGACAAAGATTATCAATGATTCATAACTAAATTCCTGAAAGGTGTTAAAACCACTATAGAAACACAAAATTAAAACTGAATACTGAGAATAAACTTAAAGAAAGAATTCATGTATATCATTATACATGAATTATATTATAGTAGTTATAGTATTCCATGTTTGCAGCTTTGAGTCAAACGCTTTCTTGTTGTCGATCTAAGGAGTACACAGATTTGTCCGATCTTATTTCCTCATGCAATGATTCTGTCAATCAGTATAATCAGTCAATCTAAGTTTAGGTGCAAAAAAAAAAAAGGAGTTGGCGTTTAGCTCCTCCTTGGTAACTTTCAGTTCCCTTCTTAACCCCACTGATGTAGTGCCTTCTTTTCTAGCGTGCTCGGCATGGGAGTTTGGATCATGCTCATGATTTGATGCAATCTGTTGGTTTTCCTTAACTAGGCTTTTTTTTATGTTTTATTTTTGCAAGAAAGAGCAGTTCACTCGGTACAAAGTCTGTCAGAGAAAAGCTCATCAACTTAACTGTGCTACAACTATTTATAACATAGCACACACCCTTGGACGGTCAGATGGCTGGAAAAATAGAAGGAACTTTCTGCCAAAATGTTTTGAGGCCTCAGTTAGGATTTGAGTTGTCTCACAGAAAGAGTGTGTAGATTTGTGGAAAATTTGATTTAGAAGAATAGTTACATCTACTGAGAAAAAAAAGTTTAAGAACAAAATCTGAACCATGGAGCTCATCAAATCATGTTTAATATTCTGCTTCTTTAAAATACATTTCATGCAGAATTTTTTTTTGCCATGTAAATGTGAAAATGTGACAAGACCATGATATCATTCTTCTTATAGCACCTCTCCGCCCATCTATTTCAAATCAGCTTGGATCACATTCATGTTTGACCTATCAAAACTCTTTTTCTAATAGTGTTGTGTCATGCTTGCTCCCTCAAATATAAGCAAGGATCTGTTGAAAAATAAAGAGCTCTCTCTTTTCTCTGCTATACTCTGAGGTTACCATGGAGACAGATATAATTCAGTTCTTGATGTTTCTCATAAAAAAAAGCCTGCGTACATATTTTCATCTGCAACCATAGCGACACTTGACATTGTCCGCGCTATTTGTAAAAAGCAAGTCACCATAGCGACACTAACCATCTAGGCTGTGTCATAGATCATGTGTTCTGGCTGCCTCCTCATCATGAGGAAAAATTTTGGAATCCATTGGTAAACAGGATTTATATTGAAGATGTTGTCCCCTTCAAAGTCAGAACTACAGCTCAGACTGAAAAGCAGACAGGTCATGTGCTCAGTTTGGACATTTAAAGGTTCAATACATTTACTGCAATCAAAGGACACTGGTAAATACAAATTCAAATCGTTACAGCCCCTAAATAACAAAAAATATTTTCTTTATTCATGTAATAAACATGTCAGGGTTAATTCTGAAATATCTTGAAGTTTAACCAAAATATGCTTCAGTCTATTTATGTATTTTAATACATATTCTGCTAATAATCAGTGCCAGAGAGAAAATAAAAATTAGTTTAGAGTTAATTCAGAAAAAAACAGTTATGCTGCTATATCTTGCACTGCTTTGAGACTGGAGTGAGACCTATTTGAAGTTTGCAGACATAGTGTAGGTAATTATTTTTCATAGATGCACCCCATCTTGTGCGTCACCCGTACGTCACACCAGGCCTAATGGGCAACCGTACAACAGCCTTGTTGTGGGAAAAAATCTCATCTTCCATCCAATGCATGGCTTTAGAGTTACAACACAAGATTTTAAATTTATTTGAACCACTGCTGCCCACTTAGTGCAAACTAATTAGAAAACAGCAGCGGCAAGGTGTTGCTTTTTTCTTGGATTATCAAATTTTATTTTCTTAATAAATTCCCTTTAAAAACATCTTGTCTGACATAAAATCACCATCGCAACCATCTTTCCTATAGTGCCAGTGATGGCTGGGAGATGCGCTCGTCCTCGGTGATAATCGACAGTCGGATGCAGGTAGCATTCCTCCTTTACACACGCAGCATCACCGCGCATCCTTACTCTGCTGTGCAGTTTTCCTCCCCATCACCACACATATGAGAAATCGCTCGTGGGGGCCCTGCCTATTGATCTCTAACATCTGGAACACCTCATATTTGTTTTACAAGGCAGAGGCGAGCAGTCAGTGGCTGCGATAGGGAAGTGAGACAGCTTCAGCAGCACCAGGACGGAGCACTTGACACCTTGCTTCGCGGCATCGATATGCAGTAGTGTGATACCAGCTCTGCGGAGACGAGAAGGCCAGTCCATGGCATCTTGATATGAAAACCGTGGGCTCTGCGCATTCCTCATCAACAGCGTCCTTTTTTGTCACTCTTTATTTTTTTTCTTTTTCATTCTCACCCCCCACCTCCCTCTTTTTTTTTCTTCTCCCGGACTCGAAAGGATTAACTTGGCCAGGATAAAGGCGGCGGAGTGAGGACATCTTAACAATAATTCAATTTGACCAGATTCTTTTCGGGGGGATTCGTGGGATATCATTGGACCTGAGATGGACTCCAGCGCGGGGGAATATGGCATGGCTCGTTTTGGATTATTTTTGCTTTTGATGGGGTTGTGGAGATACAGCGATGCTTGCCCCGAATCCTGCACTTGCAGCATCTCAAGGATTGTTTGTATTGATTCTGAACCGGGGATCGAGGATTTCCCTGTCCTCACGTTAGATGACATGGAAAACATCACCGAGATGTAAGTGCATGGAAATGATCAAGCAGACAGCGTTAACTTCACAGGGTGCAGAGAGTCCCGTTGGATCGTGAGGGTTGCAGTGATGCCAAACACTCTGGGTTATATTAATAATGATAATTAAGATGATATCAACACCAGCCGTGTTAACCCATAAGCCCAATCATCCCCGCGTGCATTAAACAGTGGCATAGATCTCTCTGTCTCCCTATGACAAACAAAAATTGGCGATTTTCTTTCCTTATAAACTGTACGATGTGTCAGATCATGTAGGCTCTTATGTGTGCGTACGTGTGAGTGTGTAGCGTGGAGGAGATAGTGTTTGCGCGTGCGTGTACGTGTGCGTAACGCTGGCGAGAGTGCGCGTCAGACTTATTTGGATTAGTGTGTTTTCCTTTACAGAACAGCTCCAGAGGTAGTGGTAGAGTAAACGCTCAGGCCCACCACAACCTCCGGCGTGTTAGTTGTTCTTTTTTTTAATTTTATTTTTTTTTTGGGCAGCGGTGTGAAAACCCCCCTTAAAATTTACAAATGACCACACAGTTGGATGATTACACACGAGATCACATCAGTTGTGCGAAACCGGCAATGGGCTACCGACAGTCATGTACTCTTATCTGCGTCAGTGTGTAGGCCTGTGTTAGAGTGTGTCTGTTACAACCTTGCACAACAACTGCATGGCTCCTAGTGGAGGATGTGGGGAGACTGGTGTGTGTTTTTGAGGCAGACAGGCTGGTGTTATCCTTAATGTTATTTAACAGGCATTTGTGGCAACGTCATGTCTTTATTTAGAAAATATGAGAAAGTCAAATTGCAGCCAGCAATTTGTGAAATGTCTACTGTTTGTCTACAAAAAGTGCATCCTTAAAGAACAACAAAATATTGAGTTAAAGCCTGGGATTGCTGTCCTTTACTTTTTGAAGCAAACTATGAATTAACAAATTCCTATTCCAGACCAAATTACTGATGAAAATAGATAGATAAAAGTCCATCACACATTTGGCACAATCCCCATGTAAACAAAAGCAACTTGCAGCTATTCTCATGTTTAAATCTATATATTTTATTTACTGAATGATCTCAAAAAAGTCTGATTGGTTGAATGAAATTACAAGAAGATAATGATCTGAATACCATAATATATGTCAAGGAAAATACTACTTACAATATAGAAACATAGATTACATGTTAAAGTGTTTTTTATCCACAAATTAAATAAGTTCTTCATATCCAAGACGTTACACGCATATTAGATATAAAGTTAGGGTGTAATGCACTTGTAGGAGTGATCATTTTATTGTAACTAACGAAAGAAATGGCACTTCTAAACTACAGAATACTAGTGCCATTTGTTGTATTGAAACAAAATAAAAATGCGGCAATTCCTACAGTGTAACACAACAACCCTGTGGACAATTTAAGATTAAGCAAACCATGTAAAAATTAAATAACTAAAATTGAATAAAGATATCGCAGATAAAAAATCTTAGGCTATAACTTACACATATTTTGTTGTTATGCAATTTTATGTGTGAGTAAATATCTGAAGGGATACTGGATTTTTCAACTTCTTTGACAGTACCTCAAGTTCATGCTATTGAACTTCTTACAATCACATGATGTCCCTTCAGAATGAGCGCCGTAACAAGTTTTTCCATTACATTTCCTTTGACAGATACATTGCCAATCAAAGCAGACTGTTTGAAATCAGCGACAGCAGTCTGAGGCCTTACATAAACCTCAGAAACCTGTAAGTACCATTCAGTCTGTTTGTGTATCATATGGATTTAAAATAACTCCACATTTTAATGTCTAACAGAACAGTAACAATGACAAGGTTGTCATCTATATCGCCATTCGCTTTTTATAACAACACAAGACTTCAATATGTGTAAGTAGCATTTTCAGTATCTTTAGCTATTTCAACACATGAGTTGGCCTGTTTGGATTCTCACATTTTTTTGCTCTCCCTTTTTTTAGAAATCTCAGAGACAATAACCTGTCAACACTGTCATGGAAAACATTTCAGAACTTTAACGATGCATATCCGTAAGTGATGGAAGCACATGAAACTGTCAGAGTGTCTCTCTTTTTTTTGAGCAGCCTCTTATTCAGCATGTTTCTGTTTTTGTTTTGTTTTTTTAATCACAAGGCTCCTTCTGTCTGGAAACCCCCTGGAATGTGTTTGTGAGAATTTGTGGGTCAAATTAAGGCTCCAAGAAGAAATAGAAGGTCCAAAGCTGACATGTATTGATGACAGAGGATTGACATGGGACTTTGCCACGCTCAGTCCACCAGATTGCTGTAATGTGAAACCGCCTTCTAATCAAATAGCGAAGCTTCTCATAATGATACCGAGCATGATTGTTTTGTAAAGATGGAAAAACAAGAAGAAACCCAGCAAAAGTTTACATATGTATGCCATGTTTTTGTTTACAGTCTTATTGAGTTGTACTGTTTGCATGCCACTTACAGTAGTTCCTAGCGTGGAGGTCAGCCCCAAAACTGTGACTGAGATGGAGGGTCGTAGTGTCACAGCGGTGTGTAATGCCTCTGGATCCCCTGAACCTGAGATCAAGTGGAACCTTGAAATGCTCTCAACCCCCAATGAGGTGAGCAGTTTACCTCGCAGCTCCTCTCATACATACACTGTTCTCCTGTGTTTCCAAACCATAAAAACAATCACTTATTGTTTGATAGAAGTTCTGATTCAAAGACACTTACAACTGAAGCTTTGTGAGGTCCAGAATTTTCCCAAAGACCCTTTGACATTGAATTAGAAATTTAAATATTGATGGACAGACACCCCTCTTCAGCAACAGCTGCCTGAAATTTCAGGAATGTATGTAGTGGAGATCAAGGTGTCAAATATCTGTATTTGTTATTAATCTGATGGTGAACATAGTCTGTCTTTCATTTGAATAGCAAGTTAATACACAGGGAAATTGTTGTGTTAGTAATTTTAGTTTTTAACACTGTGAAATTTAGAAATATGGAATAATTAACGTATTTTTTGTGGGACCCATCAGTTATAAAAAGATGTATGATAATATGGTATGCTTAAAAAAGGACTTGGAGACATGCAGACTCAAACATTTTGAATAAAACTAATAAACATTTGCATAGATATACATGATAGAATTAGTTATACACTTTGAGTGACTTAAACCAGGGGTGTCCAAACTTTTTGCAATGAAGGCCAGATTGGTTAAGGTGAAAATGTGTGGGGGCCGACTATTCAGCCTGACATTCTTTGAACCCTTAACATAAATACAAATGAACTTTTTGGGGATTTTTTTAAAATTGCAAATGGCATACTTTTACTTTTACATTTTAAATTTTGAATAAAACTAATAAACATTTGCATAGATATACATGATAGAATTAATAATACACTTTGAGTGACTTAAACCCTTTATCCATCAGTTTTTGCTAAATAATTTTTGAGCTTATGTGGAAGAGTGGGAGGTGCCTGATCAGGCCACTTGAACTGACCAATCAGAACAAGGTGTACATTTTGGGGGAAGCTGGGTGGCTTAGCTCCCTAACTTGGTTTTTAACAGGGAACATCTTCATATGCTGGAGCAATCTACATGCATTCATGCTATCTTTAAGCCATACTGTACACTTTGTATATTGTGTGATTTATGAGTTATTGAGAATTTAACACAGAATTGTATTATGCAACAAAGTGTGATGTGTTTACAGGAAAAAGATTCAGGTACAAAGAGGATTCTGACATTGTCAGGACTGTCTACTGACGATAATGGCAAGATGATCATATGCAGTGCAGAGAACATGGTCGGTCAGACTGAGGCCACCCTTCAGCTCAACATTCTCTGTAAGGACTTCAATTACATCATAGAAACGATACTTACATGGATAAGTTTTAATTTGTCTAATTTCCCATGCAATGAGCTTTTAAATGCTTTCTTCTACGCCATGTTTTTCCTGTGGGAGCAGACGGCTCCTCAGTTTGTTATCATTAGTGTCTTTTGGCAAATCTTATTGACTTTCCATGTTTCCTGCCCATTACTCTTCCTCCTGTAAAGATCCTCATCCCTTGCCATACATCTATTCTTATTTAACCCCACCCTTTTCCATAATTTCCTCTTCCACCTTTTCCTGTTGTCAGACTTTAAATGTTGAATAATCAATCTAACCTTTCCTTTCCATACGTTTGTATTTTCTAAACCCATAAGTGTTGCTTTTCCTACTGGCTTTACTCCTTGTGTTTATTTCCTATCATCCCGTGATTACTCTTCCTCTCCTGTTGCCTTCGTGTCAGTTGCCCCCACCATCCCGCAGCTGCTGCCTCCAGAGCGAGACCACCACTGGTGCATCCCATTTACTGTGACAGGGAACCCCAAGCCTGAGCTGCACTGGTATCACAAGAACATGCTGCTCCAGGAGCAAAACTACACTTGCACTAAGATCCACGAGTCCACTAACAATGAGGACCATGGCTGCCTGCAGCTGGTCAACCCCACGCACATTCATAACGGCGAGTACAAACTGGTGGCAAAGAATGAATACGGTCAGGCCGAGAAGACGGTTTCTGCCCAGTTTATTGATCCACCTGACCTTAACCACTCAGGTCAGTGTGCCATCCCGTTATTAATGATAAAACTTTGATTATTTCTGAGCAAATCTCTGAAGCGGGTAATGTCTTTCTTTTCTTTTTATAGAGGACTTTGAATACTGTAAGTAAAGTTGAAGTTTTATAACATAAAAAGTAGTTACTTGTGCCATAATAGTTCAAACTAACTGATGTTTATTTGTCTTATCTACTTTGGCCTACACCTGCGTCTTCTGTCCAGATGGTAGGTGTTTAAGAATCTTACCAGACTCTGCCTCAAGTTAGAATTGCAATAATATGTTCATGATAAATTGTATTCATTTTAAGCGTTTACATTTTTATGTGCCTTTTTTCAGATACGCCCATCCCTCCACTGGATGACAGTGTTGCAGTAAGTGATTCTTGTCATTACTTACCATATATAGCCATATAGAAAACAAATGTTTTCAATGGAATTTTCCTATTCCCTGATGCCTGTCTCTTCCTATTAAAATTTAATGGCTGTTTTCTTTTTTCATTTCTTGCCAGGTGTATGTAGTGGTGGGAATCGCCGGAATTGCCTTGACAGGCTGTGTTCTGATGGTGATCATTCTGAAGTATGGAAGAAACACAAACTTTGGTATTAAAGGTAAAATATTTCTTCTTGTATTTACATTTCAGAGACTTATTCACCCACTTGACCAGAAATGATCTATTATTAGGCTTCAGACACAAGTTTCAGGAGTAGTTAAGATTATTAATCAAAAATGTTATTATTTGTGTTTTGGCATAAATGCATTGAATCAAAAAGGTGTTTAAGCAGATACAAAAATTAAAATCCCATTTGCTCAGTTTCTCAAAAAAAAGTGCTGAAGAAATTATAAGTGGCCAAGTGGTTCCTGTAGGAAAAAACTAAAACTAAAATGCAATGACTTTCTGTGATCCCAACCTCAAAGGTAGCTTAAATGGCACCTGACTTCCATAAGAAATATTATGCTGTCATTGAAGACATATTTATTATTAAACAACAATAATGTGCAAAATACCATTTTTTATAGGCGTACATTTATGGTTAATTCTATTTTCAAAACTTTCATCAATTTTTCTATGACAGGTCTGAATCTTTTTATCTAACTTTGGGCAAGAAATACAATGAATGCCATTCCCAAAATATTTAAACGTTCCCATTTTTGAAAAAAACAAAACAAAACAAAAAACAACTATCAGTTAACAATATATTAATGCTGCAACATTTAACATTAACATCATTTGTGTTAATTGCCGTAGTTATAAAAACTTTGACCTTAACTTTGTTGACAGCCCGGCAGATGCATTTCATGAAAGCTTTCAGATACAGTACAGTGCACTTTGTACCACGGTGTAAGATTACATACATAAGCACACCCATTCATTGTTACTGAGCTCTAGTTCAACCTTGAATCCCTCCTTTCACCACATCCTTCTTATCTCTGCTCTTATTAGTCCTCCACATTCATGGATGTGATGGCTAGCCACGCATGGCAACATCCACACCTCACCACCAGTGGTTTGTAAAGAATTGTAAAGAAGCTTAGACCCACCACCTTCCAGGTGTCCATCCCCGGGCAGTCTTGCTCTAGTAAGGTTCTGCTTGTGGATCTTCTGAGGCAGTAGATGCAGAATCATGAAAGTAGGGCATATTTATCACCTGCTTGCGCTCTGGACAATGATCTCAGCTATCTTCCAGAAGACAAGAAGCAGCAAGTGAAATATTTTGGTAAGTCAGTAATATTCCAAGAATATCCAGGGAGAGTAAATATTCATTGTTGTCATTGTTGTTAAGAGGGTTATTAAGTTACAGGATCTCTTAACAGCTGCTGTCCTTGCTGAAGGCTGAGATTGACCTAAGGCTGTCCCTGGGGATCACTGAGGCTTCTAAAAGTGAATGGTCAAGCTAAGTGGTCTTGGTTACTAAGAAGGATTGAGGTATTAAGTTCTTTTTAAGTGTTTCACTTTGCTATCTTACCCTTTGGAGCGCATTGGGCACCAGCAGCCTTACCAAGGCTAATGGACTGCGCAACTGCTTTCAGTTTGCTGCTGCTTACTTTGATAATATTGTCATACTCAGTGCCACCCAAATGAGCACTTGGAACACCTCCAGACTGTCTTAGATCCCCTTTATTCAGCCAAGAATGTCTTTGCTGCTGCTGAGGTGGAATATTCCGGCCATGCCATTGGTAACATGGTCATAAGGCTGCAAATCAACAAGACCCAGGCCATAGAGTCATGTCCTCTGCCCCAACAATAAAGCAGCTCAGGTCCAATCTAGGCATGGTCAGTTTTTATCACTGCTTCATCCCACAGTTCTCTGCCAGGGCAGCTTTGTTCACATACCTGATTGGGGCCCTCAATCCCATCCGGTGGACAGAGTCGCAGCTCTTCAGGACATCCAGTCACTAAGTAAGCAGCCTGTCTTGTAGAGTCCAAACTAGGATGTGCAACTCATATTACAGACGCTTTAGACTGGGGTTTGGGAGCTTTACTTCTGCTGGGGCTATCCTGAGAACACCTTCCAGTGGTGCACATCAGCCTCAAGCTGTTTCTCCTCGAAGTTTACTATTCTACAGTGGATAAAGAAGACTCCAGACTCACTCTGTAATCTACTGGTAAGAAGATTTACCTTGGAAACTGATCGCAAAGGGCTTCACTAAAAGGACAAGATGAAGGACTCGCCTATTGGTATTTAACACTACAGTCTTTCCGGTTCACTATCACATCAGGCAAGGAGAACTTCGCTGCTGACTAGGTCTCTCACTGGTACAGCAAGAGTCCTAAAGAGGAGGGTTTGCATGATGGCTAGCCACTCATGGCAACATCCAAACCACCAGTGTATTTACATTTTATTAACAGTCATAATTCCAAACATTCATACACCACTCAATACATTATTGCATTGAGTGGTTTACCCCATTGGCAGAGAAAGAGCGTCACGCCAAAGCTAAAAATGAGCCACTTTCGCTAACTAAAATGTCCTGGACTCGTACATATGCACAATCAATGAGTCATTCATTTTTACAGACTTACCCCTTAAACCACATATTATACCATGTAGAAACCATTTTTCTTAGAAAGATTATAATGATATTAGGTATATCTCCTTTAACTAATTCTAATAAGTTTTTATTTTTATTTTATTTTTCTCAGACTTTACAATGGAGTGATTGTTTTCCCTCTTTGTGCTACTTGGTATTGTGTTTAGCTATACCAGTATTCAAACTCCCCTTATGTGTCTTTCAGATCACTTTGCCTGTTTTCATTTGTTTGAGTTTTGTTTCAAGTTATATCATGTTTCCCTCTTTAGGTCATGTTTTGTTTAACTTTTGGTTTGACAGCATTTTTTCCTTTTTTGGGCGGGTAAATTAAAAACCTAATTTTGAATAAAAATGACCTCCCGTGCCCTTGCTGCCTCAATGACCAACACCTCATACATGTCCTTCTGTCCCCATCCCTCCTCTTTTTGATCATGTTCTCCTCCTCCTCTGTGGCTCCCTAGCCTCCTCCTCAGTCATCAGTAATGACGATGACTCTGCCAGTCCTCTTCATCACGTCTCCAATGGCAACAACACCCCGTCGTCCTCGGAGATGGGCCCAGACACAGTGATCATTGGGATGACAAAGATTCCTGTCATTGAGAACCCACAGTACTTCCGTAACTCGGGCAGCATGCTGAAATCTGACACATGTGAGTTACCGCTTCACTCAAGAAACGACGGGTAACATGGGCCTTTTCTGATAAATCCATGAAGGGATTGCTTCTAGGCGCCATATTTAATGTCTGCATCCTGCTGCATTATGATATTGACTCCTGCCCAGGGGCGCAACTGGACAGTTAGTGTATAGATGCTGAGAAATGCAAACTTATTCAAATCAATAGCTCAGATGAATGAGTAACTTAAAAAGTAGAAAAATAACGCTAAAATAACATGACCTGGATAAGTACAGTATATATATAGGCCTACGTGACACATTCTGACTTCCTCAAAAATTCCAACTAAATAACGAAGTAGCACACACAACTTTGAGAATGATTTGACTTGTTTTGTGTTCAAAGTCGTCCAGCACATCAAGAGACACAACATTGTGTTGAAGCGGGAGCTAGGAGAAGGAGCCTTCGGGAAGGTGTTTCTCGCAGAGTGCTATGACCTCGTACCAGACCAGGAGAAGATCCATGTGGCAGTCAAGGTACAGATCAGCAAGCTGCTCGCTTAAGCAATCAATACACCTGCCACACAGCAAGGGAATTCTATTGATTAGATGTACATTCTTGTTGATAATGCTCTTCAATGTGTGTGCCTGGTGTTTGTGTCTTTGCCTTCCATCAGACTCTGAAGGAGGCCAGCGAGAGTGGCCGAGCAGACTTCTACAGAGAGGCCGAGCTTCTCACCAACCTCCAACACGAACACATTGTCACCTTCTATGGAGTGTGTGTAGAGAGTGACCCGCTCATTATGGTGTTTGAATACATGAAACACGGCGACCTCAACAAGTTTCTCAGGTGCGATGAGTTTGATAAGAAAATGCAAAAGAATGCGCATAATGAATAAACTTACTTGTTTCTCCCATCGTAATAAAAAAGTACAATAAGAATAGCTTATCAATACTAAAATGTGAGTTTGGGTAACTTGGAAATTTATTTTGAAGTTATTCCTTTAAGTGTAAATGTTTCTGGGTGCAGGTCCCATGGCCCTGATGCAGTTCTCATGGCAGACGGTCAGCATAGTGTCCTGGTGGAGCTCACTCAGTCCCAGATGCTGCACATTGCCCAACAGATTGCTGCTGGCATGGTCTACCTGGCCTCCCAGCACTTTGTCCACAGAGACTTGGCAACAAGAAACTGCCTGGTAGGAGAAAACCTGCTGGTCAAGATAGGAGACTTTGGCATGTCCAGAGATGTTTACAGCACAGACTACTACAGAGTAAGTATTAATTCTCCGATTCATTCTCGCAGTTTTTCCTTCCTTGTCTTTTTTACGGTTTTTGCTATGAAATATAGTAGCAGAAACATCCATTTTAAGCAGAATAATTGTCTTTATTTATAATAAAATCCATATACATGCTAATTCTATAATCTATTAAGCTTTTCTCTTGGGGCATGTTTGCATTTTCTTGGACTTACTCTTTTCCCTGACCTAACATTGATTGCATCATATAAAACTACAACAGAGTAGGCTATTGTCCTTCGGATGGCCATGAAATTAAGAACAGTAACTAAATGTTACATTATATGTGCATTAAACAAAAGAAAAACCTTTAAAGAAGCAGATGGATTAAAATATATTCAAATTTCATGTCTTAGATTTCAACCTGAATCCCACAGTGCCCTCTGCTGGAGTCATAAATCTAAAATATACACAAAAACAAAACATTTCTTTATTTCTAAGGTCACTTCAAACAGGGCTTATCCCCAGCCTGTGGTGTCCGACATTTTTATCAACTAATAAACAAATGAACGAACAAAGTAGATGATAGGAAGCTCTTGCCTCATCTGCTGCAGTGAGCCTCTTGTTTCACAAATAAAATAATCTTAAACAGTACATCCGATCAAACAGGAAAACAAAACCAAAAACTAGCATGAAACTCGCATTAAGATGTGGTTGAAAAGCTTATTACAGTGAAACTTTACATTTCCACATTATTATTGACCTGCCAGTAATACAGTCCATTATAAGATGACGTGTTGTGGAAAATTCCAACAGCTCTCAGCATCATTAACCAGTAATCGCTATATGAAGCTTCTTCAAGTACTGACACTTGAAACTTTATTGAAAAATGTTTTTTCCCCAGTGGTTTCAGTATCAGCAGTGCCATCTGATGGTTGATTTTGAGTCTTGAAAGATGGTAGAGTATATATAGGCAGCATGGTGGTAAGGTGGTTAGCATCATTGCCTCACAGCTTGAGGCCTTTTTTCATGTTCTCCCAGCTTCCTCCCACAGTCCGAAACCATGCTTTCTTGTTATATCAGTATCTTTAAATTCATCATAAGAGTTAGTGGCGCCAGGTGCTACTGGGATAGGTTTCTACATCAGAGGAAGTTACAGTGGTCTTCCTTCCTGGGTCATGAAGGCAGCAAATACATTACTTTTACTTTCTGTCTCTGCAGGTGGGCGGACACACAATGTTGCCGATTCGTTGGATGCCCCCAGAGAGCATTATGTACCGGCGATTCACCACAGAAAGCGATGTGTGGAGCCTCGGTGTTGTGCTGTGGGAGATTTTCACTTACGGCAAGCAGCCTTGGTACCAGCTTTCCAACAATGAGGTCTGTCACATAATATTCTGCCTATTAGAAGGTTTAATATAATTTCCCTGTGTTAATTTTGATTTTAGATGTTGAAACACTTTACAAACCGCTGGAAATTTGCGATAACTTTAATAGCCCATCATCTAAACACATCATGATAGATAACCACTATGGGCTGGATCATGAGGAGCATAGCAAGCATTGTTTTTAAGGAAACACAAGTAGTAGAACTCAAAGTTTTTTAGTGTTTTTAGTTTTTTTAGCTTGTTTGTAAACATGCAAGTCACCAAACTTCAGGAAAGCAATATGAAAAAGCTTAAGATGCACAGCAATACTTCACTATCCCATCAAAATCCACACAATATTGATATCTGAATCAAGTGAAGAACATTTCGTTCACCATTTTAGTGTCTAACATTTAGTGGTGAACTATTGATTAATGTACAAATGTACAAAGTGTGAAACCATCATGTTTCTTTAGAATTCTCTAGGGAAATAAATCCAACATTAGTTCTGATAATCATTCTGATGAACGTTCAGTTCATAAATGAGGAAACACATTACAGCTCAGTAACAAGATGGTAAAAGTGGGGTAACGGCTTGATAATAAAGGTTTAATAGTCAGGGGACATTATGTCACCAAAGTGATAACATGGTTTTAGCTTGGCAGAAACAAACAATGAGTTCACCTGGTTAATTGTTTTTCCTCAGTGTGAGCAGATAAAAATGAAAGCCAATAAAACATTTAGTTTAGTTTAGTGATATTAAATTTGAAGCAACAATTTGAAGTACACAATTATTTGGTTATCTTGCCTTAATATTTTGATAAGGAATTGGTATTACAGTGACAATAATTTGATGATACCTAATTATGTATTGTAGGATGATGGTTTTATTTTATTTTAAGATATAATCATCCGACCTATAAAATAAAACTCTATATTAACCAGAGTTTTACTGAAATTATGCCAGACTGTCAAACATCCTGTTAAAGGTCAGTTTACAAAAATTGGATGTTTACTGCTGTTGCTTGCTACCTGGAATAGCATCTGCTAGTTTCAGTGTTAAACCTTAAAATCGGGGCTTGTAAGTGATGAAGTGCCAGTTTCTCTTTAATTTCATGATAAGACTACACTAAACCAAACATCTGGAAGTGTAATAATAACAAACAAATATTACAGCTCTGTAACATTTTATTTATGTTGATTAGTGTTCGGTCTTCATGTGCACATTTTTGGAGAAGTTTGTTCTTTAAAAGAGGCTCCTTGCAAGTAAAATGATTTAATTGCTCAGGGTGTCTGGGATTATTTACGATAGTCAGTTTTTAAGCATAAAACCTTTCTCAAATGTTGAGCTCACGGGGCAAAGACCTGCCACATGTATATATTCTATCTTAAAAGTTAACAGCAAGAATATTTGTGCATCATCAGATTAAGTTACAAGTCTTTTTTGTGCAGTGCCAGTCTGTAATGATGAGCTGGAAAACTTAAAATCTTCTTTCACGTATTTTATTCCTACACTTGTTGAACTTTCATGCAACTAGGAAAATAATTAGAGGTTTTGGAAGAAGACGGAAACCTTTACATGATCAGCGAAACATAAATCATGCCACCATAAATTAAAGGCTTTATAGTTGAATGGCTTGTAATTGGTAAAGTGGAAGATTATTAAATTATTTTACAGATTATTCAAAATCTGGTTTTGATTACTTTTCTTAATGGAAAATACATAAATGTGTATTTTCCCACTGTCCCCTGCAGGTTATTGAGTGTATCACACAGGGCCGGGTGCTACAGCGGCCTCGTACCTGTCCTAAAGAGGTGTATGACCTGATGCTGGGCTGCTGGCAGAGGGAGCCCTACATGAGGCTGAACATCAAGGAGATCCACAGCATGCTTCAGAGCCTGGCCAAGGCCTCACCCGTGTATCTGGACATACTGGGCTGATGCACCTGCATCCCTGTATGTAGTTTGCGTGGCATGTGTATTTGTACGTGGACGTTTGTGTTTGGCAGCACATTCTGGGGCAGAGTGAGTGGAGGAGGTAGCGGTGGCTGTGTGACATTGTGTACAGAACCCGACTGTATATTTGACTGTAAATGCTAACAGTCCCTGTCCTCATTACATCGAGGGAAGCCTTAAATTTGGAATTTTTGCTTTGTTTCTTGTTTATTTTGTGGATTTTCTGAAGCATGTTTCACAAAAGGAAACCAAAATACATACAGAGTTATGTAACTTTACCCGAACCTTTAACAATCCAGACTTAAAAAGAATCGACTCAACATCTCATTCTGCTGACATTCACCTCATTAAATCATCGCTATCTTATTTCCCATGTTTGCTGGGAATAAATAAAGGAAAATAAACATGTCACTTCTCGACAGACCGCTTATGGACACGTCTATGTACACAGAGCTTTTGCATTTCTTTTTTCTCTAAAAAGCTAAGAGGCCATTTGTTTTATTCTGTGAATATCTGACCATATTTTACAGTGGTTATATAAAGTCCACGATAGAGTAAGTGGAAATGTTTTATAAGTTGTTGCAGAGCTACTCGTCCAGTCTTCATTTCATTCGGTGGACTTATCTAAAGCACACAGATCGTAGACTCTGCAGCCCAGGTCATTTTTGTTTTACATGTTTCTCATTCACCAGCAGCATCATTTAGCAAATCTCTGTTGTTCTGTGGCTCATATCTGTAGGTGATGTGGTTTTGTATAATGTCTTCAGAGGTAGTTTTCAGGCATCGTGGGTGCTGGTGAGACTTCAGAGCATAGTGTGGACTGATGAGGCATTTAGGTGCTGTTTACTTTGCACTTACTGAGGGTTTCAGTATTGTTGTTTTTTTATTCCTTGCATTAGAAAAGTGCACCTTTAGGCTGTTAGGCTGCAGTTAAAAGGCAAATAAGGAGTCTACGGAGGAGTGCTTTCATCTCAACTTACTGCCAACTAGATGGCAACTGATACAGAGGTGGTGAAGCACATTTGCATGGGCCGTAAACGGTTTAAAAAGGAACTCTTGTAACGTTTTCCAGAGAATAAAAAAGAAAAAAAAAAGACAAATATCTGAATTAATCTTAGGAAAAAGAGCAGCGATCCCTCAGTCATCCTGGTTTTCTATATGAAGGTGTATGGCAGTGAGACTATAAGTTATGTTTGTCGAGTGCACTTTGTAGCGTTTCATGACTCCCAAATGCACAACCTGAGCAGCTGTGCTCGTCCCCAACTCCCTCCATTTTGACCTCAGCTCTAGCTTAAAGCATCTGTATGGCTTTTTCAAAGCAAGTCCAACCTTAGACACACCGTCCCTGATGAAAACGACAGTTTTTGTGTCCCTCTATGTTTTTATACAGTGTTCTGTATAATAGTTATGTGTCCGCTGTACATAAAACGCTGTCCATTCTGTACAGTTCTGATATTTGTCTATATGAATAGTAGGCTATGTTTAATAGTATAATCCGTTTAAAGCAGGTATCATGTCAAAACTGTGTGACATCTATTGAAGACAATGTGTTATGGGCCACTGGCAATACATACTAAATGTAAATACAGTTTTATTTGTGATACGTTGTATGATTTTCTTTGTGCTCGTTCATAAAACCAGAATACAATCCTATTCTGGCAACCTTTGATCTGCAGAGGACTTTAAAGCAAGTGTGTTTTTCTCTGAAGAAGAAGAAGAAGAAGAAGAAAAAAAAAGTCCTCTTTCCTCTCCACTGTGATGGAGAGCTCACAGAGAGGCTGCCTGAGATGCTGCCTGCCTGTAGGAGGACCACAGACTAAACATCAGGATCCCTCCTCGCCGGACAAGCGTGCCAGCAGATGTATGGCCGATGGCGAGGATGATAGTGGCGCCCGCCTACCCACCACTCGGACCACCTCTGACTGACTGTAGCCCATTTTGATCCTCTTTCAGATGAATAACTGTGACTTTGCATCATGAATAGTATATTATTTTGAATGTAATCTAGACGGGTGGGGACCTTTTTTGAATGTCATCTCTCGTGGGCGGGGAAGGGTTGGTGGGCGGGAGGGGGGCATTGATGATCTTTTTGTAAATATATTGTAAAAGAAGAAAAAAAGATTTTCATTCTTGTGCAGATAAATTTTACTATGTTAATACAAAGAGGGTATGTGTTTGTGTGTGCACCTTTGCACATACTGTACATCTGAATGCATGAGCGTGCGTGTGCGTGTGTGTGTGTGCGCGCATACTCTCCTGGCAGATTTAATCCTGCTTTAATCAGCCGGTTCTATCAATCAATTCAATGCTTTGTGCATCATGTGAGTAGCTTATCCACAATTAATGGAAATGTTTCTTGTGATACTGTGCATTTAATAAAAGTGGTATGTCTTACAACATGCTCTGCACCCTCTGCAGTTTTTTGATGACAGGCATATTTGGTTCCTTAAAATAGATTATATGTCACCTCTCATGTCTATATGCTAAATATGGGTTTGTTAGCATTTATTTGATGTTATTCCACATTTTTTATTGGGAGAGTGGATTAATTTGACCAAAATGTTTATAAATGGTGCACACTATGGGGAAAATGTCAACCAGTTTAAAACGTAGCAGCATGGAATGGATTTCTATGAACAGATGGGCCTTTTATATTTCACCAGATGATTGTGCTGGGAACAGGAAATGCAGGCATGCTTCATACAGCAGTGGTTATATCTATATAATCCAACTTGTGTTTTGATTCACTCAAGATGGTAAGAAGAAACTACATTTAAACTTTGAGTGGCTGCAAAAAGTATGAAACACTGCAATTAAACCGCCTTTCATGAGCACCGCTGCAGCAACAGAAGGCTAAAAGAGTTGGTTTAGCATGGATCTGAAGTGATTGGATGACACTCCCCACCCTATATGCATGCAAAAGTGTAAACTACATTATGAGGATGTGGTTGGCAGCAAACATGTTCTTTCAAAATCTGTCAAACGCATATTTTTTCAATTCTGGCATTCAACATTTTCGATTTGCCCAGATCGCTTTTCCTGCAATATTTATGTAAGGTACAATATGTCATTAATGCTATGAGTGAAACACTTTCACTTAATAATCTCAGCTGTGAGTTATGACTAATCTGAATCCAGACATCGGATCATTAAAGCGAAAACTCCTAGTGGAAAACCCTTTGCTTTGCGTGGAGGAAGGATGTGTGTTTCTAAAACATTAATCTATAAATGTCCTAATATGTGTCCTAGGCTAACACCAAATGAGGTCTGTTTAGCCTGTGAGTGTTTACACACACGCCAGGTGTAAACGGTTGAAAAGATAATAGAATACATTTTCCAAAGTTGGAAAAGCTCTAATCTGTAGCCTGTTTGAGCTTTTTACATTGATGTAGGATGATGACTGGGCACCAGAGATGGTAGCAGTGACTCCTATCTGCAGGCCACATGATAAGGCAGGAAATATTGGGTGTAGTTCCTGGAGGCAAAGCCATCAGAAAAGTATTTGTAACAAGAAACTCAAGGAGTGAACACACCAGTAGCCTTTGGGATAAAGTGCTTCTCATTGTGCTTCTGTGTATTCTCACTTCCTTAATAAATCTTGTTCACTTGCATTTGAGCTTCATCCAGCACGACAATGAAAAAGATGCAAAAAGAATCTTGAGTTATTTTTTGATTTTTTAAAGCAAAGTGTCCACTACAGTACATGAGATGACACTATAAAACAGGCAGTTTGCAAAAATCTTGGGCATAGGTTGCACTCGTCTTGAGCTCTTCACAACGCTTTGAAGAGACAAAAACTTGAACGTCTGAAGAGGGAACGATTTCTGGATCAAAGTAGAGAAACAAGCCAGACCAACAGGATCTGAAGGATCCACTGGCGAGGTCACGGTGTCATTCGTCACAGGACAAGGCTCAAGATTTCACCATAATGATTAGTGTCAGCTAATGTGCCCAAGAATTTACGACTGGAAGTTTAGAAAACAGAACAAACTGAAAACACTTGGATGAGTAAATGGGTCCAAAACTTACTTGTGTGTACATTGAAGATTACTGTCTTTTCATTTCATCATTTTAACCTCTGTTTCACTTTTTTCTTCAGCAAAGCGTCCAAGTCGAGGACAGATTCTCAGCAGTCAACGTATATAATTCCAGTTAACTTTCTTCATTATTGGACAAATCTTTTTCAAATTAAAACCCCGGACACTGCCAAACTGTCTCTTCAGGTGTGAATCATATTCTGACACTGGCTCCTTTAAAAACAAAAAGCAGCCCCACATGTGCCACGGAAAGGCACCATTGGTTTCTAACAATAACTACTGAGGAATGGTGAGGACAGCTGGCACACAGGCCCTCTTACACACACACTCACTCTCACACACACACACACACACACACACACACACACACACACACACACACACACACACACACGGGCAAACTAACCACACTTTCTTCCCTTATACATGTGTTTCCGAGGTGTTGCGGTGCGATGGATTGGTTTATACTGACCAAATCTTTCATGTGTCATCTGTACAGAGCTCCACTCTGAAGGCGAGGATACAGCAGGTCGTTGAATCCATCACTTAAAAACATCTGCCTTAACGCACTCGTCTTGAGTTTTACCACAACCTGCCTGATCTGAGCCTATTTGTTTACTTACACTAGATTAAGTAGTCTCAGTGTAAAAACTGTTACGGCGTCTCAGCTTTTTAATTAGATATACAGTATATGCAAGCTGTGCAGTGACTTAATGTCCGACTTCAAACCATTTCCTAATCTCAAATCCTCTCCTGGTTCAGAGATGGAGAGTTCAGGAGTCACTTTCTATCCGGGATCAGAAAGAAATGGTCACCAAGCCTTTCATCTGGAGCCAAAAAAAGCCCGTTGGATGGCTAGATAGCCACTACTCTGTCATTAAGTGCCTTGCATTAGTTAAACATTGATAGCTCTACAAATGAGAACTTTCCCTAAAATTCCACATGTATACATCCATATTACTGTTATTAACCATTAATGCAATGCTTACTTACTGTTTGAAATGCTTAAATAAAGGCGAAGAGTTAGAAAGTGCTCAACTCTTGAAAGCATCTGAAGGAGGCAGAGATGCCCATCATCGTTTTTCTTTCTCTCATCATGTTACCATGAAACAATAAAAAGGTGCAAAAAGCATGGTGGTCTCTGGCTTTCATCAAAAGCTGTGCGCAGTTTATATTTATTGTATTCTAAATTTACATTAAAAAAAAAAAGTCTGCCCATGTCTTAGAACCATTATGAAAGTTAACGCACAAATTCAATATACATTTTTTTTAAACATGGAGGATAAAAGTTTAGGCATAAAGGTGGAATTATCCATAACAAGGCTAAGAAAAAAAATTAAAACAAACATGAATAAATAGAAAGTGCTAGTTTTAGCAGAATAAAACAAAACAAAAAAAGAAAGAAAAAAAATAGCTGCAATTTAAAAAAAAAAGTCTCAAGCTCCTGATTTCAAGCATAGAAATTCAAATAAGCCATTGAAAGCATGTGGTCTAACATGAGCAGAGTGTGGAGGAGCACTGGGCTGAATCGTCTATAAATCAGAAATTATACTTTGCTTTAACAACGTGTAGCTGAACATTAGCATCCAGAGAGGCAAGCTCTTTCCTTTCCTTGTTTTTATCTGTGTGATGGTGCAACTTTGTGGCCGTCAGAAGTGGAACAGAGACACAACGAAGTATTTCCTCAGGAGCCACCGTAGAATCCAAAAGGTCACTTTTAAAACTTGAAGAAGAAAATCTAACAGAGGATATTGCAAATTGAACTGAACTTACTAATCAGTCTGAAGAAACCGTTTAAAAACAGTTGAAAGCTTTGGGATATCTTAAAGGTTTTAATGACAAGGTCATTAAAAGTCATGCACGCTGCAAATGACTGCATGCAGTAGTTATGGTAACCCATCCAAGCACTTTTTATTAATAATCATTAACACACACAGCAGCTTCATCAGAGGAGCCTGTGCCCTCTCGACTTTTGAATGTGGAGTATTTATATGGAGAGCCGTTTGTATGCCACAGCTGCCTGTAACATCAACCTGATAAAGAAAAGTTAAGTTGACTGATTATCGACTTCATATATATCTTATATATAGATTTATATATTTCTCTTCTCGCTTGCTCGCTCACTCGCACATTGAATCCCACTTGCTCTCATTTAGTTTTCTTTACAATGTAGCAAATATGGTGACAGGCCTGAAATTACAATCACCGAAAACAAATTCAGAAAATAGGAGGGGAGAAAGGTGGGTGAGGCCGGGGAGGACTGCTGCTGTCTGCTGCCCATCACTGACAGTTGCAGCACAGAGGACACAGTCTGCTTGATGCTCGGACATCAAAGAGGAGGCGGCGGAGGCTCTTTCCCTGAAGAGCTGCTCTCTCTAAGCTGGAGATTCTCCAGTGCCACATCTAAAGGCATGATATCCACGCAGCCCATGGCTCCGAAGTCGGTGAAATCTCGGCGCTCGTCTTCATCGGAGGAAGAGCTTTCTTCGTGCATCAGCGTTGACAAAAGCAGCTCCTGGACAAACAGACTGCGGTCGGCACGTTCTCCTTCTAGAAACTGTCGCTCCGCTTCAGACATCTTAGGTTCATTCAACCTGAAAAACATGGATGAACATTTTTTATTCAGAGGACGCATCTTCAGACAGAAAACACCAGGCTGGTTTATACTCTGAGGATGAGCTGAATTAAGGACAGCCAAATATCCTAACTGATTCATTTGAAGGTTTTAGCAACTACCCATTCTTTATTAGAGAAACAACCAAATAATTAAGTTGACTCTAATTTGCTGGTCCGGCAGCCATAATTACAGTTATTAACGGCCACAACATTAAGATTTTTTATTAACACTGGCTGGTAAAGTATAACTGCCCAACTTATAACAATATGTTTAAAGAAAAAACAAGTACCTATCATTCACATGGATACTTTGATACTTCCAATCTGAACACTGACTGACCAGAGCACTTCTCAGAAGCCACAACCCCCAAAGGAACTACAGTATTATAACGCATCAGTACCATAAACTCAAACAAACTCATAGACCACACCAGACTGGTCAAAGCTTCTTCAGTAGAAACTGATACCAATAAAATTAATGAACCATCTTTAATTATTCCAGAAAAACATGCTTCTCAGAAACCAGGAACGCTGTGCCTTCATGTTGTAGTAGAACAGAATTTTAACAGAATTACAAACCCAATATTAGGGTTTTACCCTAATATTGGGTTTGAACCCTGTGGGTAAACATGCTACTTGAAAATAGCTTATCAAAGAAAGTATACATTTGAAAAATACAACATTCAACATGACACGTTTATCTAGAGCAAGAATTTGCATCCTGTAAAACTCTAAAACTTGTCGGCAAGCTACACTCACCGTGCTAATAGGAACTGGGAGTTGTGGGATGATGATGAGGGATTGCTTTCGCCCACGGTGGCGGTGTTGGCAGTTGCTGTGCTGGGTGGTGGAACGGTGTTCCCACTGTTTCCTGGGTTATTGCCACGCCTCGTCGCATGGCGGCCCGTCTCTACCTGCTGCCGTGCTGCCTGAGCCTGCTGCCGCTCCAACTGCAGTTGCATCTGGAGCTGTTGGAGCTGCGAGGCCGAAGGTCCTGACGAGTTTATTTGGCCCCCTGCTGCACGCCGCACACCTGACAGCTGGGACAACAACTCTTCAAAAACAAGAAGGAAAACAAGATGTCATTAATGTTTTAAAGTAATTCAATATAGAAAATGATGGTTGAGTGCATTTGAGGGGAAAAGTAAGAACAATATCAACATTAACAGATTATTAAGTATGTGTGGTCAATTTTTTGATTTTTGTTGACATACTGAAAAATGAAAATAGTGTAGGGATGCAAATGATCAAGTAATTCATTAATTGATAGTTGTTTAGTCTTATCGATCGATGATCGATTAATTGATAAGCGGCAATTTTTCTAAGAACCTCTGAATCACGGAGAGCTTCTCGTGTTCCCGCTTGTAGGACTTCTGCCGTGAAGCGCAGCAGACGGAGGCTCATGCAGGCTGGCGAGGAATTACAGGCTCAAAACGATTAATTGCGATTAATTTATTTTAATTGAGTCATTTCTTATCAATGATTAATTGATAATCGAATAATTGTTTGCATCCCTAATATGGTGCAAAAAATTATTCTGTTTCAGGAGGTTCTCTGAGAAAACTACATTTTATAATTCTAGTATTTAAAAAAAAAGAAAAAGTGAAAATGCACATATTTCAGCCATTTACCCTTAAAATAGATAAAATGCCCCCACTTCAGTAATCCTTGATATATGTCTATGATATTTGGTGTCAGACCGCATATCCTAAACGTTTGTGTTTTAATTTTCCTATTAATCAATTATGTATGAAATAGTTAACAATTCATCATCAAAGGTTGCTGATTAACTTTCAGACTGCAGAGGGACATTCAGGGGAAAAATTTAGTCTCATTCTGATAACACCAAAATTATTCTGACACTGACAGAAGAAATGAAAACACTGTTGAGAATTACTCCTGGCACAACCCTGATTCTCACCTGCAATTGGGTCCATTGCTTCTCTGTTACTGGGGGTGTAAGTTGAGCTCTGCGTTGAAGAGGTGGAAAGCCCCCCTGCAGAGCCACTAGTAAAGTGCATATTTGTCCGTCGTGCTCTGGGGCCACCCAGACCTCGTCCAGGGTGAAACATCCTACGTACGTGCCGGACGCTGCTGGACTCATCGTAAACAAGACCGTTAAGGCAAAATTCAGAGCATGTTAATAATATAACTTTGAAATGCAAATGAGTTCATGCAAAACATGTTTATAATGTGTAGAGGTAGCAAGGATATTAAATCTCTTGGCGCTCTGTGTTCGAGAGTGAGGTGAGCTGTAAAGTCATCTGTGACATGGTTGGGGTCCCCTCCTGGCAAGGCAGCACATATTGGACAGATCTGAAATGAGAGCGAGACAGAGGCATGGAGGTTTTAGACATCAGCAAAAATCTTTAGCATGAGACGTCACAACCAGCTGCACACTTGAAATCAGCTAATGTAACTGTTCCCTGAAAGGAAAAAAGGACTAAACTCACAATGAACCGTTAAAAATAATACACTTTATGCAGTATGATATTGCATAAAATTATTCCACTGTGTGACAGTTTAACGAAAATTCAATACAGAAAAGAAAGATTGTTTTTGCTTTTAACAACCTTAATCTTTCACCTCAGTACAACTGAACCGCAAACGGCAGAATACTGAAGTTAAAATGGTTACAAATTACTTGTAACTTTCCTTATTTGACTTTAAATGCCAAATCTGCTCATATTCTTTGCACTATATCTTAATTAATATAAATGGCATCAACATATAAGTAGCCCGGTAAGATGCACTTCATCACAAAATGAGTCCACTAAGCTAAGACATTACTAATCATTTGAAAACTCAGCATTCACTTGCTCTCTGTCATATTACCATCACTTACAGTGCATCAAACTCTGGGATCAACAGTCAAATGAATGTCATCTTTTAACTGCTATCAAAATACACAGACATGCTAATATCTGCAAATAACTACATGGTTGTACTGCATATATACACGCACGCATTCGTAGTAGTTTCTTTACTCGGCATCAGACATACAGAAGGTCACCAAATGTGGGTCAACCCACAGCCATTCATAGCCCCTAACAACTGTAGCATGATCTGTTTCAGTAATGTTTGCTAAAATCTACAGTTCCCAGTTCCCTAATGCAACACTTGGTTGAGTGCAAAATGACATGAAAATGTGTGACTAATTAGAAAGATGTTTATCCTTATTAGGAAGAAATGAGCCTGAAACTGACTGCCGAATGAGGGACCATGTAAATGGGGAAGTTTGTTTCTGTCTAGTTAAGTGATTATAATATACTTGCACTGAACAGAAAATGATTAGAGGTTCAAAGTCATTTTAGGACTAAACTAAATGAATAAAGAAAGAAATTCCTTCAAAAGAAATGTTACTCTAGATGACGTGCTTATGGTCACTTCTGATTCTCAAAAAACTAACACTTGCAGCCAGATAAAAACAAAAAAAAACCACCCATCTGAAGACTAATCAATATATGTTTAACAGTTCAAAGTTTAAGCATTTGGAGCATTTTATTGTTCTTAAGCCTTATGCCACTATGGAAGAAGTTAAAGCTAAAGATTATCTGCTAACAAAAACAAATCACTTAAAATTAGATTTGGTTTGAAAAAATCTGAGATGCTATACTTAGGTCCCATCACCCAACCCTACCTACTTGTATCGACTTCCTACTTCTTTCGTCAACGGACCTAAAATTTAAGCGATACCTACCAAGCCAGCCAGGTGTTAGCACTGCTAACAACACGGTGAACCTTTGCAATGCTTTGCCCTGTAGTGGACGGTACTTATGAAAAGCCATTCAGTGACAAGTAAACCCTAAATGTTCTTGGCATGTACATTAAGGGATGTAATTTCAGCTGACTGAAGTGCAGAACTCAACAGAAATAGCATAGTAAAAGAAAAAAAAGAAAAATGTTTTCCTCCCTCTGACCTCAATAAACAACACAACAGTGGAAAGCAGAAGTTAACAGGGATGCTAGACTTACAGAACTTCAAATGCATTGTACTCACCACTTCTGTGGAAGTTTCTGAATGGTCAGAGGTGACATGCTCCTGTAGGGATGTTTCTGTGAAGCCCATCTTACCACAGTATGGACATGTGAATGACTGGGGTTGCTCTACTGAAAAAGTGTCTCCACCATAATACAAGTCTGAAAGACAATTTCAAAACACAGCACACATTCAGGTTTATTTGGGATGAATTTTATGAATCATGATCACAGATTTAGATCACATAGTAATATGTTTCACTACTACAATCACTAATCCACAGATGTTTCTGTCAATGCTTACAGCCAGATCCTTACCATAATCTACCCTGGTTAATATACACTGCATGGGGTGCTCTGTGGTGTGACGTGTTGTAGTGGCTCCGCTTTCATAGCACGATGCGCACAGGTCGTAGTCGTAGCAAATTAAACACTTAAACCGTCTTCCTCTAAAGTTGCCTTTCAAACATGCATCGCAGCTCACACCTGCAAAAAAACAAACACAAGATCATATCATTTAATTAAGTTTGTGGACCAGACAATTCTGTTACAAATTCTATACGACTCTGCCTGCAAGATGGGCTATGAGAGAGCCATCTTTATCTGATTGCCAGTCTCACATAAGCATGTGTTTTGGAATAGCACCAGCACCAACAAGCAAGTGCCAGCAATGAAGAACCCTGGCATTCCAGTTAACTTCACAAGCTAGTCAGAGGCACGTCGCAAACATTGGAGCGCTGTTTTTTTTGCAGCTTTCATTACTCATTTATATAACAGTAAACACATTTTCAGGTAGCAATATGTTGCCTCTTATACCTACATACATAAGTCAAATTCAACATGAAAGAGTGAACTTAGGGGGAGCCAACAAAAGTAGAAAAAAAAGTATCAAAATTATACAAAAATGCATTAACTACTACTGCATATGCATCATACTTATCAAACACTGGCTCACTGCTTTTGCCAAGGCTTCATTATGATATTTCATTAGAAAGTTAAAAACTCCTTATTTGGCAAGCAAACAAGTATTAAGGGAATTTCCTCTGACTGATTATGAATCTAACATCAATAATATATTGATGGAAAAATCTCGACAGCTTACATTTTGTAACAAAACCAGTCCTGAACAAACAAAGCAGCAACATGCAGTTATCTGCTTTATGTGTTGATTAAAGGTTTGGCTGTTCCATAGCAACTTTAACAGAGGCTTACAAAGAGAGACCGTAGTTGTGAAATTGTGTGCTTCTCCTAGATCATTTACATAAGAAAATACCCAAACAACCCCGGTATTATCACCAGAACAAGCTTGTCTACTAAAGTACACTTAAACAGGTTGCCAGGTGCCTTTGTTGTCTTCTAAAGAAGAAAAAGTTATTACAATCTGTCACACGGTATTATAAAGGCTAACTAACCTTAGAGTAGTATTTTTTATCATGGTACAACTCGATAACTTCATAGGTTAGTCAAAGAAAAAAATACCTGGCTGTATAAAATTACAGATAGCAATAAACCATAATAACTTAACCTTGACTAGCAACTTACCTGGCAGCTAGCTAACTTGGTGACTGATTTATGGTCAGAGGCCTGAGACTTTCTGTCTTCTTGATGACAGTGCATTCGCTATCAACAGTATGTGACTACACGAGACAGTCTGGTGCTAATTTAAGTACTACATCCTTTAAAATTAACATACAGCTCATGTGTAGACAAACAATTATAACGTTTTGTTTTTTTTAGAGTTTACGCAGAGTCACTAATTAAGTAATGAGGGTCAGTATAAACGTCACAAAGTCATAACAACTCCAACGACTTTTTATATTAGCGTACATTAGCCTGTATGCTAGCCCGGCTAGCAAAAGGTAACGTAGCACCTAGCAACGGCTAGCTACTAAGCTGCGCTCTACCGCTGTATCATTACGAGTACATTGAGTAAGACTACAATCGCTATGGTCAAATTGCAAAACACGAGACATTTATATTCGCCAGATATGTTTAATGCAAATGTATATGTCAAGGGACAAGCCTTGAAACCCGCCTCAAAAAGCGCAACAACCCCTCCTGACTTGAATAAGCACTTAGCAGAGCTAGCAAGGAAGCTAGCTGATCAGGTAAAGTAGCCACCATCCCAGACGCTGTGGATCCGTTTATCAACTCACCTTCATGTCGGGACATCCTACAGGCAGCGACCGGGCCCTCCTTGGGCTCCCCAGAGCACTCAACGGGGAATAAAACAGTTTACGTGACTCTAAACTGAGAAATTCTTCACCCTCGTCTCTTTTTTCGGGCAAGATGGATCCCCAATAGCATACAGTTTGTTCTGCTTCCCCTCCCGGAGTGTCACTTATGCCCGAGTGTTACGGGTGAACACCAGGTGGCGCTCTCCCACATGAAATCACTCGGATTGCAAAATTTTGGTGTTTGCCCTAAAACTTGGCTTGCAGGGTTTTATTCGTTCCTTTACCCGAAAAATTGAAAGATACTCAATAATTCTAGTATTCAGTTGACATAAAATGCTATCATCATCATCAGCAGCAGCATTTTGGAAATATCTCCAATTGAGAACAGATAAACACCTAACATAATGTACTCAATGTAATTTACCTTGCAGTAAAGCAATGTTTTTTAGTGATGTAAACGTATTTTTTCCCTGTGTGTGAATTTTGACTCACCTTCACAAAATCATAAGAGGCATTAGATCTGAAAATGCCCTGTTTTGCTTTCTCAGTTCAAATTTACACTTTTGTTTACCTTTTTTTTTTGGGGAAAATATTATATAAAAGAGAATTATGTTTTATTAGAGATAGACTAGTGTCTTGTCATTTAATACAAAAATGTTTTCAGCATTAAAACAAAGTTCAAAGCTGACCATGCATATTTTTTTAAAATAAGTTTGATCTGGGAGATCAAAAGAATTGTTCATTGATCAATTTTCTCAAAAAAGTCTTTATTTTTGTACATAGGATCTAGTTAATTTCTGTGCTGATGAAGACATAAAATCGAACAAACCAGTGCATTACAATGATAACTTCACAGCAGTGTAGAAGGCAGGCCTGGAGCTCATAACATCCACTTTGTGCCTCTCACTCCTCCTCGTGCATCAATCAGATGTGGCCATAAACTCCCAAAACAACTAATGCTTACATATTTTGTACAAACAATTTATTACATGTGCTTCATGCCAACAGTGAAGGGTGAGAGCTGAGGAAAACTGAAATATTCAAAAGAGGTCTCTTCATCTTGCCATTTCCTCAGTAAAGGGAAAAGTCAAAGAAGAGGCAGGGAAATATTCCCCGAGCACCTTTCTGAGCATACTGTGTAACTGTGTCACTGCTGGAAACAAAAACAAGGCAGAGCACTGGAATGAATAAGGTACTATGTACCGCTTATGGAGTGACAGTGAGCCTTCAGTGAACTAAAGTTTTGTGTAAATGTTGAACCTAACAGGGAATCCCTTAACTAGATGGAAAAAACTGGTGCATGAGGAGACATTTATTTCTAAATTGGAGCAAATCTATTATGCAAATCAAAAGGTTGAAATCTAATCTCATTCAGCATCAAAATTCAATAATCAACAAGTTTTAATGCCATTTTCAGATCAAATAAAACCAAAATACTGGATACAAACCCTCATTACTTCAGTACAGAAAATTATACACTAATTTTTCATCAAATATAACACTATTTACATATTTGCATAAGCTTTAACTTTCTGGCAAAAGCCAGATAATTTTCCTATGTGTCCAATGCAGATGTACTTATTCATTATGCTTTTAGCACCTGAGCAAATCCACAATAATACGGAATGACCACAAAAAAAAAAGAAAAAAGAAAATCAGACATTAAATTAAATGCAAACATAATTCTGTACACATTAAAGCTTTACATCTATGAGCACTTCTATTTACAGTACAATCAAAGGTGCTGCTTTCTGTATCTCTAAGTAACCAAGGTGAACCGAAATATATTCATTTAACATCAGAACTAACTTGAAAGCATACACACTGCACCTTTGCTCGAGCAAAATCTTGCATTCAGTTTTTCATCTTTGGCCAACACTTTGAAATAAAACATGTGCCATGTTATATAGTTAAAATACAGCAACAACAAAATTCTGTAAAAGGCTGAAAGATACAGTGTTTCATAAAATTCACCAAGCAAAAACGTTTCAACAAAAGAGTCAAAGCTATGAGACAGACTGCTCCAGCGCAGGTAGAGTTCACATATTGGCTTTTCATACATATGGCTGTTAATGTTAATGAATTAACATTAATTGTGTAAGATGGATTAGGCAACTTTGGATTTGCATAATATAAAAACCTGAGACCATTTTTTCCATTTAGGCGCGTGTGGAGCTACGCTAGCTCTGAAGCCGATGTGTGATGCAGATTAATGCTACCTTGTCAGCAGTTGATGGGGTAAAAAAAAGAAGCTGAAGCAAACTAAAAAGGTTTACAGTAAGTGTCATTGGCTCTGTTTATGGGGCCATCTAAGGCAAGGCCAAGTCTGGTAACCTGATGCCTGAAGCAGCAGAGAAAAACCATTTGGATGTATTTGCAAAGATTGCCTGACACATGCCAGTGTAGGAAACAGTCTTTTCCAGGTAGTCGGCGTGTCAACGCGCTGAGGTGTCTGCGGGTTTCATGGCATTTGCTTCATCTGTCTGTCGCACTGAGGGACTCAGTGTTGCTTTTCTGGAAGCCTCAGTCCATCATGTCCTCCTTTGTGTAGTCCCGGGTTTTCCTCTTGAAGAAACCAATCTGAAAGATCAGAAAGTATTTAGTTTCACATTTTGACAAAGGGAATACTTTCATTGAAGACATCCATATAAATCTTATTATTGTGGAGCAATTCTTAATTTCGTTTAGGCAATTTTCCTAAAATATGGCTATGGTTTAAGGAGTTGAAGCAGTGAAATATCATTTCAGCCCTGGGTGTTTTGCATTTTCACCGCAGTATAAAGGAAATTAAGCAAATGAAGCCTGGTGAAGTATGTCACTCCTCCTACAGTATATATTCCCCCTAGTATTGGAGCTCCTGCACTAGGTCACACCATGAGATACAGTACCCTTCAGCTTTAACAGAAAAATGAGCTAATGTAACACACTTGTATGGGTTGGAGACATTATTACTGTAGTAGCTTTGAGTGAAATCCCTGTGAAACAATCAGACATTAATGTTTTGAAGCTTATATTCACTTCTGTCCATTATCATAATTCTCTGTCCTCCTCGGTACAGTCACAGAGAAGTTAATGAATAAGAGTGATTCAACTCCATTTACTTTACTGTTTTGTTTTCATTTGTGCCTTAGAGCATCATTGCTGTGAAACTATCAGAGATGAACATTTTATTGCTCTGATTTCAATGCTTTGTTGCTCTGAGAAAAGATCTCTGTGGTCATTCATTCGCCAGCATGCTCAACCACTTGAGCCCATGTTCATTTCTTCTTAGCTGATTAAGTAGGCAGGCCCTAGAGCTCATTTTAAAGTTATATGATTTTATGAACTGTTTTGAAGATTACACCTGAGATGACTGACACAGAGATGTAAATTAAATGAAAACTGGTCAATCACAAACATACCCAGAAGGTTCAATCTTAAAAGTATGAAGTGCTTTACAAAGTAATATTGTAGCGAGAAATATTTCCCCTGAAACCTTGTTTAGCTCCTTTCCTATACAGTGGAAATGAAAGAGGCTAAGAAATGGACCCCGGTTTTTACAAAGATTTCAAATTAATGACCAATGCAACATTTTAACAGGATGATTTCTTCCTTCTATCTCCATTCTCTATGCCAAGGTAAGCTAATCATCTTGTTTAAAATTTTAAAATCATCTAAGAACTTCTCACAAAATCTAATAATTACACTTTTGAAGATTTTGCTTGAGCTGCAGTGACAAAAAGCTACAGGCTGGATCATGGGGCTAGAAGATTACAAAATTTCTGCAGAATGAATCAGAAAATATTACCCTCCAGAGAATGAAGATGACAAGCGCTAAGATGAGCAGTCCTATCAAGATACTGAGGATGATAATCCAGAAGGGGATCCCACCGACTGTCTCTTTTGATACCTGGATTTTCACCTGTTCGGCACAGAAAATATTGTGAATGTAAACATATCATGAAATGCACAAATAAAAAACAAAAGCAAAAAAAAACAAGAGTACAGAATGTTAAAACTTTGTTACTTACACTTCGAATCTTGTTACTGTTGTCCAGCTCAAATAGAGGATTTTTTACAATGTTCAAGGTGCCGTTCACTGTCATAGACAGGCTGGAAAATTCACCCTGTAAGATATAGCTTTTAATATTTTTTTCCACATCTACATGTCACACAATAGTCCACTTTGTATTACATTATATTTTTTACAGTTTTTCTGCAAAGCCAGAAATATGCGTTCATGTCCCTGTTAAACCTACCTTGATGAACGTAGGTTTCCACACTCTGAACGTAACATTGACATTACTCATCTTTTTTTCGGGAATGGAGCAGCTAAATGATTCACACTTTGCTTGTCCACATTGCTGCAAAGAAAGAATATCGGTTAGACAGAAGCAGGGACAATGTGGCAATGTTTGGAAATAAAAATCCTATTACTCACCAGCAGGAAGAAACTCAGGGTTTCCTTCTTTGGTTTGGGGACTACAATGCCTGGGTTGATTTTTTCAGGGTTGATCAAATTATCTAACTTACATTTTACCTGCAGAAGAAGTAAAAAAAGGTAAGATTTTTAATTCATATACAGGAGGTAAAAACATCTGAGCAACACCTTCCTCTGTTACTTAATAAGCGTAGCCAGTTTTCAATAAGATACAGAGGAGTTAAATTGTGGAATAATGGAACAATCCATTTAGCAGATAAGTGTAATAGTCTTGAAAGTTTTAAGAAATGTTTAAAAGTCACTTGATTGAGGACTTATAAGGTGTTGTATTTCTTTGTTCTATGGGTTTTTGATGTTTGCTTTGCATGATTAGTTTTTGTCATGTAACATGATTTTATTCTTGTTTTTTCTCTGGGTTTTTGTGTTTGTTTGTTTGTTTGTTTTTGTCATTGGGTTTGTTATTGGTAGAGGCTTGATATTAGCTTGTCAGGTCTTTTTTGCCTCTCCCGGCACAGTTTTTGTTTCTTTTTTTCCTCATATTTTGATGTATTGTATTTTACATGTGCAAAAAAATAAATAAACTAAAACTATAAACTAACTCAATGCAAAGGACTGCTGTGTCTGTGTGTGTGGGTCTGTGGGTGTGGGTGTGTGTTTACCTGTGGGCTGGTGATGACGTGTGTCAGGTACAGTAACCTGTTTTCCAGTGGAGAAATACTAGGATATGACACTGTAAGCTGAAGAGGAATCTTCACATCACCTGACTTCATAATCTGTAGATATATGAGACGGGGAACGTGAACTTGATTTAAACAACTTCCTGCCTGACAGCTGGAATATCAAACATTTCATATCCACATGCAACTTTATCCTCTGTGAATTTAAACACATCATCATTGATGGTGGTTGTGTGTGGAAGCTACCGTGTAGTTGATGTTGACCTCCTCTCCGATAATCCTGGTGTCATTGAATTGCGAGGCATACTGCTCACCGTCTTTTACTTCAACGTGTAGGTTATTATGTTCTCTGGAAGATGCATATATATTTAAGATGTGTTGAAAAATACTTCATAACTAAAACCAATGCAAACATATTTTTAGACACATGGAAGCAGCACAACAAGATGGACATTAACAGGCTCGGACTGGCAATCTGTGATTTTGGGCATTTGCCCGGTGGGCCGCCGTGTGTCAGACGTGCTTTTGGGCCGGCCCACTCAGAATTTCACCGGCCCCGCATATCAGCCCAGATAT
>JAVQJG010053544.1:0-15537 GCA_036024015.1 Craterocephalus amniculus | reverse complement strand
AATTTGTATGTTTTGGATCATAACGATGAATAATTAGAATAAACCGTGGTTCTAAGCTGAGCTCATGTTGTATTGCACAAGCCCACCCCACCTTGAACTAGTCATATTTGCATTAGTTTTAGAAAATACAAGGTACACACACTACAGACTTTTTTTTGTTTCATTTTGGCTTTTTTGAATGGAAGCTACGTCTTGCCATCATATTACTTTCAAAATAAACAGTTTGCTAACTATTGGCCACGAACTGACAACGTTTATTGCTAATAGCTAAACACTAAATAAATGACATGATGATTATTTACTTAAGAAAGTTCTGTTGCTATAACAATTATAAATTTGAGGTACTAACTTCATCACTCGACAAGACAAAATGGTTTTCCTCTCTGTTTAAAATTTAAAAATAAAGTAAAACTGTATGAGGCGAAGAGGAGTTTTTCCTTTTTTTTTTTTAAGATGGCATGGTTTCCGTTTGGGGGAGAGGTACAGTAGAGAGAGGCATGGATTGTCACAGGCTTTGTTTTGGTTTCAGAGACAGCTCTATAGTACACCAGCTAGTGGCGAAAAATTTCGCTTTCAGCTCCTTTCATAACTGAACTCAACTGCATGTGTGTCTGACTGCAGGTGTATTGTGCAGAGTATGCTCTGCATGCAAGGTGGTGCTACATGAATAGAGTGCAGCAGTATTGCTGATACCTTTATGTTATCAACTAACTACCCAATAACGTTTTTGTTATACATGTTTTATCATGTTTCAGCCATCAAAGAGCCGTGTTGAGCTTGTCACCATCTCATTATGTCATGAAAAAAGGGGCATTAACTAAACAATACTGACCATCAGAAAACGTTAAATCGTTCCCACAAAACATCTACTGCATGACAAGACAATCAGAATACGTCTGGCCAAACTGAACTTCTGGCTTTGCATGTTAAAAGTGCAGTTTGTGCCGCTGCACTTTTCACAAACTTCTTTCTGAAACAACAAGTAGCCTTGCAACAGATAGCATCAGCCATACAAAGTCCTGATCTCAGCAATAACAAGTCAGTTTGGGGTTGGACAGAAGAAATGAGACAGCCTCAATTCTCAGAGGAAATCTGACAAGTTTTCAAAAATACTTGGAGCAATCAACCAGTGCAAAGGTGGGCCTGGTCTTTGGGATTACAAAGTAAATTAAAACTGGTGGAAGTTAGCATAGGATAAATAAAAGTTAAATTATATTATTGACATTCCTTTTAACATTATTCAAATAAAACAATACAGAACAGCGCCACACGACTTTATTCTTCCATTTTCTCTCATTGACTGTTTCAGACAGAACTTTCTTATTGGCTATCCCACACAGTCTGTAAAGATTAGCAGAGTTTAGATTTAATCCTATAAAGTTAAACCACTTCTGCAGAGGCCAGCTAGCAGCCGCTTTGTAGAGAAACAGGCTAAAAAGAGATGCTGTCTGCAAAGCTCAACTTGGGGCAAAAAGGGCAGAGAGATAGGGTGGAGAAACTGTGAAAATGGCTCCAGAGACATGGATAAAAAAGAATTCATACTGATGCAGCATATTTCCAGTGGCTGTATGTTGTCCACATTCAGGCCTGCCGATGCTCTCAAAATGCTCCAATTTTTACCTCCACAAAGAGCGGAGGTTATGTTGTTGCTGGCCTGTTTTTGTCTGTCTGTCTGTCTGTTAGCAACATAACTCAAAAAGTAAAGGATGGATTTTGATGAAACTTTCAGCAAATCTCCAAAATGTTTTTGGGGGTGATCTGGATCACCGTCTAGATCCAGAATGTTTTTAAACACTAGAACTACCAACATTCCAAAACCCCCAACAAAGGGCAGAAATGTTTTCTTATTGGGAGACGATGTGAGTTAGAATACTCTTGTACAAAAAAAGTCCTATATACCATAAAACCGGTATGATTTTTTTTTTAAACGTGATATGAAAATGTTGCCATATTCCCAAGGTCTTGACAGGGGGTAAATGGTTGCAGACTGTGGAGACTACGGACTGAAAAGTCAGGAATATACTGGGAGGCCTGGAAATACCTGGAAACGTCAAGACCAAAATTGCAAAATCCCATCTGTATGCAAATAAAATGCATTTTGGGTTTTATTGGAACAAAATAATAATTAATAACAGTTTGTCTATGTGCCCAAATCTGATTTATCCTTGTTGCACCTGATTTAGGTGTTTTCTGCAATTTTGATGTGCAAGTGCTTGAATTTATTTCTGTGCCTCTGTTGTAGCGTGGTTATGTGTTTTGGTTACCAAGTTTGTCAGAGCAGACATGCACCAGTGCTGGCATGCTGCCACAAAGAGAGGAGCTTTGATAGCTCAGCAGCCAACTCATCCTTCCTCTGTTCCTTTTTTTTTTCATTTGACAGCCAAACACAATAAACTACAGCACATGATAATAAGATACAATATCAGTTTCTGAGTGGTATGTAAATCAGAATTTTCCTCCTGTCCCTCCATCCCTTTTTCTCTCACTTTTTTGCTTGCTGTCCTCTGCTGTCGGAAAGACAGAGTGATAGAAAAGATATTAATGAGGTCCAGAGACACAACGACAAGTGAATCTTCTGAACTGAATGGGAGCCGGGCCCCTGCCAACTGTCTCCTCGCTTGTTGATGACCAAATGTCTCTCATGTCACTGTGGGTGTATTCTATCATCCACTCTCCTTCAAGTTTCCATTTGTATTCCTTCCCGCTGCATTCCTTCTTTCATTGCTCCATCTTTGATACTCATTATGAATTTGCAGTTGCACATTTTCTTTGCTCATACTTTGATTGTCTGTCCACACAAATTTGTGGAAGGAAAAAAATGCCGTAAAATTGCTATGAACAATCTATTTCTTCCTGGAGAAAAAAAAAACATGCTACACCATTGAGTGATTGAGATATAGACTGGAAAATATTGCTGGCACATTTTTTACTGGTGATATGCTCAGGAAGACCTAATGTTAACAGTAAATCCAAAAACAAAATGAAAAAAAAACCACAACCCTATCAAACTCTGCTGTATTGAATTTGTATGTTCACACAAAGCTGTGTCTGTGTATGTGCATGTTTACATATTAACAAAACATGGTGGAAACAAAAGCAATAAATAAATAAAATAAAATAAATAATATCTGATACTGTACATAAAAGATTAATTAAGTGGTTTTTAGGTGCATTATATTCATTTTATCCTGTGTCTTTGACAGAATGCGTTCTCCCTCTCTCCACCTGGCTTAGTCACCCTCTGAGTCAGCCTGTAAAAGCCAGCTCTCATCTTTGCCTTTCTCTTCATGCTCCATCTTCCACGTAACTACTAAACAGGCTGACCAATTACTTTGTTGGCTACACATTTTGATCAATTGAACGAAAACAGATCGATGACAGAAGAATGCTGTGGGGTCTCCAACTTGATAGAGACTGATGGAGCAGTTTTCTTCCCAGCTTCTTCCAAATGGGAAGTAATATGTCAGAAAGCTAATGGCTCTAGTTAAGCCTATCTAAGCTTCATTTTTAAATCCTATTTTGCCCATGTTCAGATTGAACAAGAGGGCATGCACTTTAGCTTGTGCTGTAAATCTCTGGTCACATTATCTAAGTACAGTATCTCCTGCTCATTCACGGCAACTGTTACCACGACTGCTGCACGGTAACCAAGCATCCCAAAGGAGATTGTTAAGCTTTAAGCGTTGAGGAATCACAAGCAGCTGCAATCTGAGAAATTGGTCTCGCAGTACTGTGGAAAGACAGCAACTGATAAAAACATGGCACTCTGTCATTTGGCTCCCATCTCTCCTTAACATTAACACGTCCTCACATCTGTATCAAGTGAATTATGAGTAAGTATGCTCATTCACTGTGTCCCTTTCCCGTCCTTGTCTATGTTAAGTTTCCTCTGAGATCACCCCCACAGGCACAAGCATCAGAATATAAATGAGATGGAGGAAGAGTGTGAGACAGAGGCATTTCCCAAAATGATTAAACTCCTTTCACTTTACTCCATTAGTCTCATCCATCCCTCGTTCTGTCCATTCACAACCTCCCAAACTACAGTCTTTATGGAGATTGAATCCCAGTCACTGCCTTCTGCACTCTCATTAAGCTTCTAAAACTATCAAGCCAACGCTTTACAATAAGAGCAGCTATTTTAGGTTAGCTTGAACAACATCTAACAGTCACATGCAGCCGATGGAGTCTATAATGCAACCTACATTTACATATGCACCAGCTACTGCTGGGACCCTATTTACACTATTTTTATTTAAAAAAAAAAAAATTTGGAGCTTTCATCATAACTCTCGATGGGTGTTAGCCAGCTTTAGAGAAAGGTGTGACATGATCTGCATTGGGATGTCACGAAATCTCATGTAATAGAACAACATCAAATAACGTATGACATAAAACGTATAGCAGGACACAGAGGGAGAGGAAGAAGAGATGATAAAAAGGCAAGAAAAAAAAACAAAAACAAAGATATGTCAGCTCATAATTAGTGAAATGGAGCAGAACAAAGAGAAACACTTTGACACAGCCTGAAGGGACAGCCATATAATCATTATGCTGTTTTACTATTCACATATCTATCTCCCAGTATGTCTCTATAACTACAGATGTAACACGAAGCAAAGGGAAGCTCACTTTACCAACAAGTGACCTGTTACACACACGCATTTCTACAGACAACACGCTGCTGTAAAGCTGAGGGACTTGAAGTTGCAGCTCAAGCAGCTGCTTTGAGAATGAGTGGAGCTAGAAATGCATCACAGTAATTGATGCATCTCTTCAAACTAACCCTCTTGCTACTGTAATACCACCTCACAACTAACATTTACTCACTAAGGAATGGTGTTTCACAAATGCAGTGTTTCCAGAAGTTGCTTTGCTATATGCAAACAATTCTGTTGACTGTCTCTCCTTGAAACAAGCTATGCTAAATCCCATCCAGTGTCATTATACCTGAGGCCTACAGTGACCTGTCACTAATGTTTATTGGTTGAGAGTGTAGGGATGACCATGATCACTCAGCACTGATTAAATCCTGACAATACTAACTGTTCGGTGCATCACTCATCAATATTCATCAAGCTCTGGCATGCCTCTGTTAGGTAATCACATTGGGGAAATACAGGCATGTGTGTGAAGTGTGTCAACAATGCTCTGTAATGTGTGGCAGTAAAACTAAAGCAATTCAAGTAATGAGAACGCTGCTGTATACAGAGATTGATGTGATAACAGCAAGAAATAGCCTACATACTAAACTCTGACACACTCTGCTGGCTGCCTCTGGTTTTCTGCATTGAGAGTTTAATTCTCATCTTTTTGTAATCATGAGTTTTTCAAGAGCATTTTCTGATAACATTTGTGTTTTGTTTTTGTTTTTTTCGCTTATTATATTCTGCAATAATAATGGCATACCTGTAGGAGGAGCAACGGAAGCCTCGCTGAGAGAACAGAGGTAGTGGACTGAATCAGACCAGCTTTGACGAGTGAGGGGAAAAAAACATGACATGACTCATACTGCTGTCTTTTCTTGCTCTTTCTGATCTCTCTTTAATTCTTTTATTAGAGTTGATGCTCTCAATCTGTCACAGTGATCGTCTGATGGAGTAATAATTTGCCTAAATTGAACCATAATGTGCCTTGTAAATTTAATTTACTTTCAAAACCAGATTAACCCACATGACAGTTTGCACATGTCTATCAATGCATGCGTGCCAGTATAGCCATGTGCACATTATGAGTGTGTGCCAAGACCCTTAATCCCAGCAGCGTATGCTGAATAAGTCTGATGAGTATTTTTGAGTAGGGGACAAAAAAAAAAATCCCAATCCCTTCAAACACTGCCAATGGATACAATCAGTCATAGAAAAGCCAAACACATGGACAGACAAGAGTTGGGATGCTGGACACACACTGCTATTGTTATTTCAAAGCAGGGCAGAAGGAAAAAAAGGCATCCAAGGGACGATGAGACCTCATTAGAGAAGTGACAGCGGCTTTTTTGCTTAATAAATGAACAAACCAAATTAATTAAATTATTATTGCATATTATGTTTAAGAAATTTTAGTATTCTGACTTTCCCCCAGATATGTCCGCGTGTGTAGATTAGTTTGTATCAAATTTCTCCCACACTTTAGTCTTCATAGACCCTTGGGTTTGTGTTCTATGCAAAAGAATTCTGTCAAAATAGTTGGCAGTGGACAGCACCCTCTTGCAGAAAATCTTTCAGTGAAACTATATTAGGATTTTAAAAAAACTGTGGCATTTATGCTCTTCATTATACTCCCTGTGGTTTTGGTGGAGTAGAAATAAACAGAAACTGAACAAAGTAAAAGTAGTAGTAGTACTTTAATAATCCAGTTATTTTCCAAACTTTAAAAAGATATAAATAAAATGTTTGAATCAATTCACAGATTTGGGGGTATAATATCTATTTTTTAAATATCATTAAAACCAAACATGTTGTTTATTCCCATTTGTCATGGTTTGTGTTTCAGTTTAGTCGTGTTTAGTATATTCCTTTGTTCATGTTGCATTTTTACAGGTTTTCCCATCATGAATTCAGTTCACTTACTCCCTGTTCATCTGATCTTCAGCTGCTGATTACCACACTCCTCATCTGTATGTATATGGAATCAGGGTTTTCGGAATCCAGAAAGCACTGTTTTTGTTAGGTTTTTTTTCCCGTTTTCGCAGGAATATCCTGCATTTGCTGTAATAAAGTACTGGTTCCTACGTCTGCTTGCATCATATCCCATTGTCCTGCATTTGGGTCCATCCTACTCTCTTCACCTTGGATTATGATACCATTTCATCAAATCTCAACATGCAACATCTCTTGTCCCAGAAGCACACACACACACAGTCAAAGACACACAGCACCCCTTCAATCATTTGACTGTTCCAGCATTGGATTGTCAGCATTAGCAGCTTGACATTTTTCCCTGAACAGTGAGCTTGGCAGGTCTACTTAGACAGACAGCAGATAGGTATGAATATTAAATATGCATTGCAGTGCAGTGATAGGACATGGGGCCATTAACTATCATAAATATGTAATTTACCTCTGCTGCATACATTCAGCCCACTGAACAGATAGCAGCTTAGTATACAAGTCCACTGATTAGCATCCCAATGCCAAAATGAATCTCAATTAGATAGAGTGTCAGCCCTCATTTTGCAAAGCAGGGATTGAGATGGAATGAGCAAATTAATAATATAAAGAAAAAAAGCAACACCTTGCTGGAGGATGGGGCAAGGGAAAAAGAGAGAAGCCAGGTGCTGCTGACCGGTAGCTTGCACATTTGCTGATAGGCTGACTGTCAGAAGACATTACACTCGACATAATATTTGAACTGTAAAGTAATAAAATAAGGCAAAAACTTTCTAACATAATCTTTCAAATTTACCCTCACACCAAGCTAAAAATGATCCACTTCGTCCTCTGACATTATCTGCGATACATCCCCTGTTCTTGAATAGCTTTTCTTTTCTTCCCAATTCCTGTCTTCCATCATTCACTTTTCCTTTTCTGCCCATTTGTCAGGTCCGCTCTTTGCCAGCAAAAGCAGAACAACTCATCATTAATAAATCAAAACCACTATATAATACATTACAATTAGTAAATTAGCAAATTGCAAAGGTGCAGCATAATTTCCATGTTGCGGGGCAGACCAGGTTTCAAACTCCACTCGCTTCAGTCGTAATTCCTGTCGTCTTTCTTGTGTGACACTCTTTTAAACATGATCTGACCTCTTCACTCGGCTGTGAAGTAGTGTCGCATTTTCAAACCTCATGGCAGACAAATTTTCTATAAAAATGCTGACTTAAAAAAGAGCTTGTGAACACAGAGTGTTCTTCTGCATCCACAGCGATGGACATGAAGTCCTTAGCATAACACAAGAGCTCAATAAATTGCGTGATTTTGTCTTCTTTTCAGATAGCATTGGGGTGGAACAGCACCATGTGAAATACAAAAAGCATGCTAAGAGAAATCACAGTAGTGGTGCAAATAAGAAAAAAGCATCAGACTGTTTGGTTTTTAGAAAAGGGACAAGGTATAAATGGAATTTATACATGGAAATTGAATTTAAAAGATTTTGTAAAACTCACTTACATACATTAAAAAGTATAATAACCTTTTTTTTATCGTTCAGGCTTATTGCCAACCATCATGATGCCCCTGATCCCCTGTCCAGTCATAATAAGCTCATCTTATTTCTGAACTTTTTACTTTGTCGACATTTGCTTTTACTTCAACCATTTAGAATGATCACAACATGGGCGACAGAATAAATCTACTTTCTCTTTTTTTAATTATTTCCTATATTTTTCTCTTTCTTCCTTTCTCTTCTATTTAGTCTTATATCCCTGACAAACTCATCTTCAACACTCGAGCATCTGAACAAACACTTACTTTCCAAATAAAGACATTCACACTCCTGTTAAACTGTGAAGTGGCATGTTGGCCCAATGTAAATTCCTGCTTATTGCTGGATCTTCTTCTTTCTATCCTTCTATTCCTGTTGACAGAGTGTGAGTCTGGGCATGTTGACAGCAAGCCAGAGGGCCGAACCCCAGAGGAATCAATCATCTGAGTCAGGATCAATATCAAACACGCACATCCTGGACCCATTTCCTTAGCTACAGACTTGGCTAGCAGCAACTGATTGGCCAAAATAACAGAACTCAAAGTGGTCCACCTAGTTCATCAGTTTCTCTGAAAAAGTCATTTTTTACGTTATTTCTAAAATGACACAGTTTTATTTTTTATTTCCCTGAAAAAATAATAAGACATTGTAAGGTACTGTGGGCTGTCGTTCAAGATTTTACCTGAACAGTTAACAGTTTTTAACTTCATCCTGATATGTAAAGAGATGAATTCATAGATATTCATAGATTTTGTATTAGTATTTTCGCTTTTTTGCACATGGTTAAAACTCCATATCTAGCAGAAATCTTTGTCAAATTCTTTCACAATCTATTACATTAGTTTCCCTGACCCAAATCAAATTTGGTCACTTATAGTCTACCACAGGAGTCAGATTATGGGATCACCTAGTGAGCTTTACAACATTAGATCGCTTTAATCCATCACTTTGTGAACCTTTGCACTGAAAGTAATCAATAGTCAGAAAATGAGATACATACAGTATTCAAACTGAATTCAGTCAGTGTGTGTGATCACTGGTGTGAGATCCATTTAAAACTAACAGTATATCCACAGTTTACAAACTACAGCAGACATAACATAATAAGACTTTGGCTCAATCCATTTCACCCCTGGGCCTTACCACTTGGCCCTAACCCTACACGTTCATGTGTAGGGGTAGGGTGTTCCAATTCCTGATAGGACTGAAGGGTCCGGTTAAGTGGTAGGGCTATATACCCTTTCAATCGAAGATTTTTCACTTTAAACCAAGGAGAATTAAAAATCTTCAACAATGCCAAGTGAATCATGCAAGATATCTGCAACCGAGTCCAAAGAAATGCACAAATCCAAATATTTACTTGATTAATAATGTTTTAAAATGCACCTACCCTCACCTATGGTCACGAGCTCTGGGTAGTGACCGAAAGAACGAGATCGCGAGTAAAAGAGGCCGAAATGAGTTTTCTCCGCAGGGTGGCCGGGCTCTCCCTTAGAGATAGGGTGAGGAGCTCGGTCATCCGGGAGAGGCTCAAAGTAGAGCCGCTGCTCCTCCGCAGCGAGAGGAGCCAGATGAGGTGGTTTGGGCATCTGGTCAGGATGCCCCCTGGACGCCTCCCTCGGGAGGTGTTCCGGTCATGTCCCACCGGGAGGAGGCCTCGGGGTAGACCCAGGACACGCTGGAGGGATTATATCTCTCGGCTGGCCTGGGAACGCCTCGGGGTCCCCCCGGATGAGCTGGCTGATGTGGCTGGGGAGAGGAAAGTCTGGGCTTCCCTGCTTAGGCTGCTGCCCCCGCGACCCGACCACGGATAAGCGGAAGATAATGGATGGATTTTTGTTTGAGAAATAATCACGACTTCAGGATTATTATGTTTTAATTTCACAATGCTGGAAATGTATAAAATAACATGAAAACCCCTTTTCTGTTAAGTTTTATTTGTGTGTTGATGTCAAGAAAACAGAATATGGCAACAAAATAAACAAAACTGCCATTCAAATTCCTATTGGAATTGAGTAAAAATCCCCTTTGCTCTGGTCACAATAATAAAAGAGAACTACAGTATTATATGATTGAATATGAGAATATGAAAAGATAAAAATAAATTTGAGCTTTAGGATTTCAGTGATGACAATCAAAATATATTTACATCATCCAATAACAATATTTATGAAGCTTTACGATCGATTGTAGCTTCTGTGAAAATAAATAATCGTGACATCCCTACTCCACATTATATAGAAGCACATGCGGCAGAAAAAACCATGACCAGTGCTCAACCAGAAACATCTACCGGGAAAATAATTCTTAAACCAGTCAATCCATGAGGGTCATGCATGAGTGGTTAGAAAACAGCATGTACAGTAAACATTGCGACCACGTCCGTGTGCTCATGGCCGATGCAACTGTCAGTCATGTGGACAGACAGGAAGACAGAGTTCATATCTTGACCCTGCTCTGCCTTCCTGTCATTTCAGTCCCTCATTGGTCATTCTCGTCCTCACCATCTTAGACGTGTCATTCTGGCAGCTTATCCAGAAGGGCCGGTTTGTGGGCCGGGAGGGCTAGGGGTCCCGTGCCGGTTTGATCACTGCCCACTTAGAAAAACAAGCATTAAATTTTGTGCTCAGGAGTGTGTGTTTGAGCCAAAGGTTCACACTCTTGTTGTGAAGAGATGAAACCATGTTTGTTTTTGTGTGCAGTAAATTAGTTTGTCTTGTATGAGCGACAGATGATGTTTGTTTAGATAAGCCCACTTTCTCTTCTGAGAGTAATGGGAAAATAAAACAGAAAGGAGTGTGTAAGACGATGCCATGCATCAAAAAACAGGCATGAGTTTGGTTCTGTATGCGCTGTCATTCCTACAGGATGTATTGGGAGGAACTTATTGACTCTTTCATGATGGATTTCTCATCCCTTTACAGAAACAGACCCTGAAGGTTGACACATTTTACATGTAAAGATCTGAAGGCTTCGTCGTTCCCATCTTTGTTTAATATAAATCCATGTTACTATGCAGCATCATGGACATGGAGAGGATGGTTGTTGGTGTCAGTTTGTGACCTGCTGCCTGTAGAGACTGAAAACAGAGAGGAATAAAAAAAGAAAGAAAGGGAGAGTGTGTTTCCTTCAGGTTGTTTGCATTTTGGGAATGAAAGCCTGCTCATACGCTCATTAAAAAATCAAAAATGTTGAAGATAAAAAGCTTTAGTCAGGATCCAACTACATGTGCGTGTTGTCAGGTCAATAATGTTCAGAGTAATTTGCCCCTCGGTTGATTTCATTCTCAAGTTGTGCAACCAAATTGTACAATTCTGCAAATTAATGAAGCATGACTAACAGAATTGATGGCACACAGGAAGACAAATGGAGGCTGAAGGCACTGCCTGAAAACACCAAATGTAGATGTTCATTTAAAAACGATCCATGAATTCTTCTGTCAGAAGTCATCTGCTGACTGCAGGCTCAGTTTACACAAAAAAATCTTATTTGAAAAATCGTTTCTTCCTCGGAGACAAGCAAAACATTGAATCATAATATGTTATTTACCATCTTGCATGTCTCTTTGAGCCATGAAGCTATGGTTATTAAACACTGCAGGAAACAGCCACTTGCGCTCAAACCTTTAACAAGAGAAAGTCCACATCTTGTAAAGTCTGCAGCATAGTCACAACAGTGTTAACGCGACAACACCTGAGAATCCTATGACTTTTACTGTCTGGATTTAATAGTGTTAGTCTCTGAAGTTTCTAATGCAACCATCTGGTGCTGAATGGTATGACCCAAATTATATTCAATTCAGCTTTATTAGTGTCTATTCTTGACAGTCATTTTAATGCACTTTTACAGACACAAATCAATGTGTTGTTGTCCGATTATAAATAAATAAAATTAAATCACATGATCCAAATTAGTCCAGTATATATGAACCGGTATTTAAAATTAATTATTTAGCAAAGGAATCCAACAGATTGCGTTAGATCTTGTCTTTGATTCATGTACTAAAACAGTAGCTGCACAATGAAGGCCTCTACATACTCCATGAGAATTGAGAACTTTGTTCTTGTTCTCAAGGGTCCAAGAACAACATGATGTAATTTTGTTTTTTGGGTCCTTTTGATTTGAATCGGGTGTCTTGGAGCAGGGAAGCACCTTAAACCGTAGGACTGGTCTTTGACATTCCTAATTTATGATTATTAGACTAATCATTGTGCAGCTGCTTCACAAATGGTTGCTCTCATTCAAAAAAAGCTCCAACTCTGATTGTAGAACCTGAACAGAATAAAAGTAGAAGAAATAGTCCCCTCAGCATTTCACTAAATGGTTCTTTTTTGCCCAAAACATGACAGGAAATCTCCAGCAGAAGCAGGAAGGAAGCCATCTGCCTGGCACAAATCCCTCTGATCCACTACGAAGGTGCGCCGCTCCTGACTTGTTAAGATTCATGGAAGGAGTTGCTGTCTGTGCTGCTGAAGCAGAATAAGTTATGATGTGTAAAAAAAGCAAGTAACACATATGAAATCTTCCATTTTTCTAACTCTTTTTTTGTAAGAAATAAACATTGTTGAGTAAGACGGGTATATGTATGAGAGTATGCAGCTGATGATCATCGTCTGCAACCTGAATACAAAGGTCCACAGATGAGTTGGTCTCTGAGCGGCTTTGTCTCATGTACAGCATGGCTTTGTGGGGCGGGGGTGGAAGCCCTGCAAGTGAAGCCACTTTGAATGTTGTCTTTGTTGGTTACGAAGAAGTCTGGAAATAAACAGAGGAGTTGGTTTAGAAAGGAATGAAACCGGAATTTGCTGTGGACGTCACAGCCTCCAGAGTTGCTGTGATTCAGACAGAACCTGGACATTTCAAAGTTCACACTTGGTTTTAGGTTTAGGATTTAAAATTTGTTCATGGTGATTCTCAACAAGAGATAAGGGCAGAAAACAGATGGCAAATGAGTGTGTGTGTATCACAGATCTATAACCTGAACCGAGAGCACCTTCTCGTTAAAAGCTATCGATCCAGCCATCCCTCTTCCCTCCCTCTGTTCCATCTCACTCTCTCACTCTCTCTCATTCTGCCACCCTTTACCTATTTAACCCTACGTCTCTCATCCTTCCTCTCCTCTCTCTCCCTGGTGGTCTCGGGTTCACTGAGTCATTCCTGTGGCGACAGGAAGATGGAGGCAGGATGATGAGGATCATATGACGGGATGGAGTGATCAGAGAAGGACACTGCGAAGTGTTAGTTGGGTCAGGTAACAGAGTAAAGGGGAATAAAGGATAAAAAAGATGTTGATTCCAGAAGGAGGGGTCAAATGGCTCAATAGATCAGAGCCAATGAAAGGAAGAAGTACAGTTATGGGAAATGGATGAATGAGAGCATGGCGTTAGGTGAATGTAGAGAAAGAGGAGAGTGGTGAGCTGGATGATGGGAACTGACGGCAGGATGTTGGTGCTGATGGGAGTAATTTAACACTTCAGTTCGATTGAGGGGTCGTGTGCGACCCAGCAGTTGTCCTTCAGCCAGGTTTTTCAGGTCAAAGACTTGGCTGAGATACAGTCGGCTTGACTGAAATTGTTCTTAAATCCAATCTTAACCTGAATGTCTCCAGTTCTCAACACTCAAACTGAACTTTTAACGTCATGTTCAAAGGCCGACTCACTTTTTCTCCAGGCTTGTTGTAAATTGATCATGATTCATCCTTGTTGCATTTGCTCTCTGATGCACATACTGTAATGCACAATCACTGGGTTTGATTGTTTTTGTCAAACAGCAGGTCAGAATAGAGTTGTATCAGCTCATTGTGTTTGAAAAAGTGAAGAGTTGGAAATGCTTGTATAAAAGTGGAATAAAAGAAACAAAGGAGGGTAGATTTCTAGGATTCAGCAAACTGAATGCAGAGCAAGAACAAAAGTGGAAATAAAACAATATTCTCACAGTGGAATTGATCTGAGTGTCAGGGCCTAATCCCAGGAAACAAATTTCCACCCCCAACTCATCAGACACTTCAGTTTCCCTCGCTTACATTTTGGTTCCTCTTTTCTCTGCTGGATCCATGAATAGTTGCAGTCTAAAAATCCAAAAGCAAATGCTGCGACTTTAGTTCTTCAATTCCTCCAATTCTAAAGATGTAAAAAATCAGCAGGAAGAGGTTGAACCTTTAGGACGTCTTCTGGTTTAAACCTCAAAATTTTGCCACAAAGGCTGGATTTTGGTGCCTCTAAATATCACGCATTCATCTTCCTTTTCATCACATACACACGTGGACAAAATTGTTGGTACCCCTCAGTTAAAGAAGGAAAAACCCACAATTCTCACAGAAATCACTTGAAACTTACAAAAGTAACAATAAATAAAAATTTATTGAAAATTAAATAATTTGAATTGCTGATTAACATAATAATTAAAAAAAACAAACTAATGAAACAGGCCTGGACAAAAATGATGGTACCCATAACTTAATATTTAGTCGCACAACCTTTTGAGGCAATCACTGCAATTAAGCGATTTCCGTATTTGTCAATGAGCGTTCTGCAGCTGTCAACAAGTATTTTGGCCCACTCCTCATGAGAAAACTGCTCCAGTTGTCTCAGGTTTGATGGGTGTCTTCTCCAAATGGCATGTTTCAGCTCCTTCCACAGATGTTCAATGTGATTCAGATCTGGGCTCATGGAAGGCCACTTTAGCATGGTCCAACGCTTTTCACTCAGCCATTCTTGGGTGTTTTTGGCTCTGTATTTTGGATCGTTGTCCTGTTGGAAGACCCATGACCTGTGACTGAGACCAAGCTTTCTGACACTAGGCAGCACATTTCTCTCCAGAATGCCTTGATAGTCTACAGATTTAATTTTACCTTGCACACATTCAAGACACCCTGTGCCAGATGCAGCAAAGCAGCCCCAAAACATTACTGAGCCTCCTCTTGAGTCTATGAACATAGAGTTGATGTGCCTTACCAAAAAGCTCCAGTTTGGTCTCATCTGTCCAAAGGAAATTCTCCCAGAAGCTTCTTGGCTTATCAACATTCATTTTGGAAATTCCAGTTTGCTTTTTTATGATTTTTCTTCAGCAGTGGTGTCCTCCTTGGTCGTCTCGCATGAAGTCCACTTTGGCTCAAACAACAACGAATGGTGCGATCTGACATTGATGTACCTAGACCTTGGAGCTCACCTTTAATTTCGTTGGATGTTGTTCTGGGCTGTTTGGAATAGGGCTGGGACGACGCGTCAACGTCATCGATTACGTAAATACGTCGACGCACATTTTGCGCGCCGAAGCGTCGTGAATGACGTCATATCAAAGATGGCGGCGTCCGAGGGAAACGCGGTCGCTACTAAAGCAACAGAAACACACAAAAAAGTCGCTCTAAGTCTTCCAAAGTCTGGGGATATTTAT
>JAVQJG010053542.1:0-30471 GCA_036024015.1 Craterocephalus amniculus | reverse complement strand
GTCCAGGTGTGTCTTACCTCAGTAAATGGCCAGACACACCTGGATTAATCAGTTCGTCCACTAAGGCTTAAGTTCAGGAAGTAGTTGAGTTGTGCATAAAGCCCATTCAAATTTGCTGTACCACATTTTAAAACGGCGCCCGCCGGCCAAAGTACATCCCTGCAGAAAGTAGCAGCCATATGCAATGGATTTTTTTGATGATTGCTTATATTTCTTTATTTTTTCGATGCAATCCCATAATCTGATAGTTGTTCGGCTGAAACATTATAATTTATATTTTCTTTATTTCACAGATAAAACTCCTTAGTATCTGGAGTATAGCCTAACCACTTATGGCGTGTGAAATGGTCGTGATTGATGCAGCAGAGCCCACATTTTCCACACAAACACACACACAAACACACAGTGTTAGAGAGGTCACTCTGGTCCTACTTGCATTTCTGGACGAGACGCTGAATGTGAATTTTCAGAAAGAAATGGGAGTCTTTGGCGTAATCGCACCTGCCAGTTATTAATTACCCGTCCTCATAATAAATTCTCAGCCTGTCTAATGATGACGGAGGATCTCATCAGCTGAATTTTAATAAGTTCTAGGAGAAATGTCTGACATGGAAGGAAAGGAAAGGATCTGATTAATTTTTTTCAACAGCTTTTAATGAGAATAGCTTTGAATTACTGATTTCTGCTGGAAGAGATGCTCCGCTCTGAGTCTTCCCATTTTTCTTGTTTGGTCCACAGACTTAAAAAAAAAAAAAAAAAAGAAAGAAGCTCATTAGACAAGAGAGCTCATTTGAAATGAACAAATGGACTAATGTGATTTTATTAGCTTTAGTAAACTGATGATTAAAGGACAATACAACTGTTGTGGACTTGTGGGGCTTTCAAATATTACTTTGCGAAAGTAATTTCCTCCTATTTGTAAAGCAAACACCCTATCATGGACTTGGTGTCTCTTCTGGTTCTTCCTCCCTTCCATCCCATATCCTGTTTTTACTGCAGCCAAATGCATAATGCAGCTCCCCTTCTGATGATGTTATTTCATCTGTACTATCCCGTTGTTAAAATAATTGTTCCATGATCTAAAGGTTAATGGCAGCAGCTGTTTTTAAGGATCGCGTTGCCATTTGAGATGAGTGAAGACAGTTAAATTTTAAAGGCTCTTCCCTCAGCAATACTGATGGTATGATCTATCCAGTAGCTGATTTCCCCCATAACCCCAATGCTGATTAACACCAACTGGCTGCTGTTGAGTGCATTAAACAATTGTTTCAATTAAAAGGCGACTGGGTTAGATGACATACTGTAAAACAAACTGTTTACTTCACTAGTCCACTTCGTACATTTCTTATTTTTGCCTTATCTGCTGTAGGAGCTTCCTCTTACTTGTTCTATGTGACCTTTGTTAAGCTAAATGTCTGCTGTACTACATACATGTGTACGGTTTACAGCTGATTTCTCACATCATGATACTGCAACTGAAACATAAAACCAAAGAGAACTGAGTAAATAAAACAATCTTTCCCTTGAAATTTATGATGGATAGCTTGATGACAGTTTCCAAAGCTGTACAGATGTCTTCCTATTAATTTTTTACTGACTAAAATCAGGCTTTTATAGAGAAAGATTTGTCCTGAAAGCCTCCAGAAATTCAGCAGTTGTAGCCGTGATTAATACTGGGAATGGGGGGGGGGGGGCATTTCTGTGAGCTTTATACATATTTATTAGGTTTCCATTCAGCTAATAAAAACTGGGATCTGAAGAATTTCTGAGACATCAGCAGGTCTATGAAAGGTGCACCCTGGATGCTGCATTCTTTCTTTTTTCATGCAGAACAGTTAATATGGACAACCTGGTTAAAGATACTTGGACCATGGCTGATTATGAATATGAAAATGTGTTCGTGTTTCTGGCTTACTACCTCCTCCTCATTCATCCACAGTATTCCGTTGTATTCTCTTAAACTTTTTTTCTTAACAATTCCAATAATACAACCGAACTTCCAAATCATTCCCGTCATTTTGCAACTTTCAGTGGTAAAATACACATGGCTTTTCAATCAAAACCCATCCTCCGATAAGCTGCCCCCCCCCACAGCTCAGTGCGATTCAGGTCCCACGCTCTGCATGACCCAGCAACCCCTCTTTGCCCAGTACATGAGTGTGTATATACACACACACAGTGATATTTGCTGATACAACAATTACTGTAGCTGTTGGCTCAGACTTCTCTAAACACAAACACATGTCTGCTGGTTGGCCATCTTTACAAACAGTTAGATAATAGTTCACAAACTCCCACACACACAGAGGTCCACTTCAGTTTGCATAAATGCACACACCTATTAACAAAAGTATGTACTGGTCCAACACACACACTCACAAAGTGATATACAGACTCATCAGTTTATGAGAGAGTACAGGGAAATAAACTGTCACAAACACACAGATGGAGACGGTCAATCATGTCTTTTGCCTGCTCTCACAATAGACACTAAGTGAAATAACAGTTAACCCAGACACATATAAACGCACACACTTTGTGGACAGATCACATCGTTTCCTGTATGCACATACACACACACACAGACACACCCCATGTTTTGGAAGCGAACATGGGAATGCGACACTTGGTCCTAACATCCAAAAACGAAGCTCCTGCTTTTGAAGCAAATTTACCTTCCATCAGACTTTTCCCCCCAGCATTTTTTCAGCCAATGAAATGAGCCAACAGCAGTCTGAGAAGCAGCAGATTTTCATTGCCATAACATTTGTGTATGTATGGTGGGCTTTATGAGCTGTAATTATCTGGACCTTGGCCCACCGCCCCCACACTGTGACTTTTAAACACACTGAAGAGTTTTAATGGAAGTCATCCACTAACACTGCCGTTTCTCAAAAGGCTTTTCCTAGGGTTGTTGTTCCCACACATTCTGCCGCCCTGACGGTAAAACAGAAACTGGAGCCGCCTCATTAGACTTTTTTTTCTGATTAATTCACAAAGGGATGATAATGGAATCTCAATGATGAATTCTCTTTATTAGACTACATTGTTTCAGGGCTATCATTTATTTTCACAAATTTACATCAATCACCTCTAAAAATTGCAATAAGTCTTTGTCTCCAGTCTCATCAGGTACAGTAAGGGGTGTTATTACTCATTAGTCAACATCGGATCCAAGTTAAATCAATGCATGAATCATCCTCGCTTTGATTATGCAGGCATTTGTGAATGGGTGTGGACCATATTCAACAAACAGGAGCTGCTCTGTTTTGTTTGGGGATGTTTTGTCCATCATGTGTCCCTCACTATCTCGTGGTGCACCACAAGGCTCTGTACTTGACCCCATCCTGTTTTCTTTGCATATGCTGCTGCCGGGGTCAGTTGTAGCCAAACATAATAGTTTTTTTTTCACTATTTTGTTGATGATGTACAAATATATTTTCCTTCCTAACCTCCTCCTGTGGGATGTCAGATTTAGTCTCTCTGGTCTCGAGTTTTAAACAAATGAAAAATTCCAGGACTAACTTTAGACAGCTGGATGAAATTTCATTGACTCAGCTATCAGAGCAAGCTTATTTCAGCTTTACCTTTTTACCAAAGTTAAGCTTATTTAGAAAAAAAAAATTCATGCTTTGATTAGTTCAAGACTGGATTGCAATGCAATGTAGCTATGTGCCAGACCTCCCTTGCTTTCCTCCAGTTGATCCAAAATTCTGCAGGTTGCCTTTTTAATCAAAACATTCAGGTGTGACTATGTCACTCTGTGGCTTTTATCTTGTACTGCCTTCCAGTTTATTTAAAAATTGAGATTAAGATTTTCTTGTTTCAAACCAAAATCAGCCTCCTCATCGTGTCTCTCAGCAATTATGACTCTTCATAAGCACAAGAGGCCACTGATGTCCTCAGGCCAATGCTCTTTAGGGGTTCCAAAGTCTAAGTATAAACTCTGCAATGATGCACAATTATCCACCAATGCAGACTGGCTGCTTTTTTAACCTTTACTATACTTTAATACCTAGTTGCATTGTCACACTTGCACCCACTTTGTACTTGTAGCTGGGTATTTATCCGTTCTTCTAATCTGGCACATTTTGGTTGATGTGAAGTGCTATATAAATGAATGTCGACTGATTTGATTTACGCTTTTCTTTGTTTTTACAGATATGCCCCTGCACGTAAGACGCAGCAGTGATCCCGCCCTAATGACCATCAATGGGCCATTCAGCAGTGTCGAGTCACGGGTCAAAACAGAAGAAACCCCATCCAGGAAGAACCCAACCCGCTGGTCCACCACTGCCGGCTTCCTGAAAGCTCGCCACTCCTCTGGCACAAACAGCCTGGAGAGGAAGGTTTGGGAATTTAAATGAACCTTGTTTTGATTGTGGAAGCCAGCTGCATATTTTGTTTCTTTGAAGGTTGCTATGCATCCTGAATACAAAATCTTTAAAAGAGTTTTAAAAGAAAGAAGACTTTAAATATAAGAGAATTTAGCTACTTTAGGGAAGTGTTGTTGGGAAACATGTGCGTAGTGCTGAATGTGAGAATCTTGGGGACCTCTGTCTCTGCAGAGTAAAGGTATGGACACGTACCGCAGCCTGCCACGAGATGCAGGGACCTGGGCCAATCAGAGGGAGTTTCAGCGAGAGACGGCTCGCTCATCCCTCAGCGCCAATCACCCCATGGTGGACCGCTGGTTGGAGAGACAGGAGCAGGTAGGCATGACGTTGCACGCACTAATAAACATGCAAGTATGGCTCATCAACGATAAACTAAAAAAAGGGTGACCTGGTAGCAGAAGGTGCAGTCCATTATGTGTTCACCGCATAGCTCCAGTTATTGATTGAACAGACTTACAGCGGGTCTCATGTGCCCATCAGCACAAAACTCTCTTTAGTCTGAGTGTCCTAGATCCAGTCCAGGGCCTGACCCAGATCTGTCACTCCCTCTGGCCCTCAACAAGCAGATTAGAAAGTGAAGAATTTCCACCGTTCAACCCACAATGACACATAAGCCATGGATGGAGAATCGGCTTACTGCTGATGCAATAAATACCATCAGACATACACAGTACATATGGTCCACTTTAGCTGCACATCTGGGGTTTTTCCCCTTCCCACAAGGTTCAAGCATGTTAAAACTTTATTAGAATAAGATGATGTCATAAATTGTGCGCATCATTCCAGTAATAAGATGTTTGTATGGACTTTGGGTAAAACTGTAAATTTTGGTGATCCTGATATTAATTAAAGAATAATGTGGAGACTGGAACAGCTGATATCTTTTTCTTTCCGTTAAAAAAACCCAGTGTGTAATGTTGACAGCACAGCATTTCATAGACCTGTTACACCGTTTAGCGTAATGCACAACATCTGATGATGGGTGATGATTGGGTGGTGATTTTTCTTTTCTACACATACCATATGTTGGCAGCTTACACTGTTCTTCACGCCCGATTTTGCTGATCGGTTCAATCATACTTCACAGCAAACTCTAATTTCTCCAGGAGAGGTTGAAGTGCTGAGCTGCAGCCAGCTGTTGGTGCTGATTTTAGTTGGCATTCTTAGAAGAAAATTACGAATCCGCATCGATGTGTAATTTGTTTTTTTTCATGTTTTTATGCAAATTAAAAACACTTGCTTGGTGTTTTGTATCATGCATAAAGAAAATGTGTTGAGGCACAATTAGTGCAGGTTCACCTACCATGGGTGTTAGTGGAACTTTATAGAAACTCCAAGTAATAGAGCACAAAATGGACTTTCTTTGTCCTCTTGCATCACCTCTCAGGTTCAGCACAGTCTAAGAAGCGCTAAAAGCTAAGCGCTAAAAGAGCTGTTTATGGTATTTGTTTTCCTGCAGGTTTGGGTATAAATGAGTTTTAGTGGTAGGAAGTCACTGCAGGATTGTGTAGCCACTATTAATGACCTGCTGAAGCCCATCTGGCCTTCTGTGCTCTCACACATATTCACACTGCCAACCACTTATCCCCCTGTCAGCCCTCACAGTGACATGAACAGCTACATTAGTATTGACTTGCTGACTTGGATCTAATGCCAATTCCTTCACCTCTACGTTTCCAGCTCTGTCCTTAACATTTTACACTCTTTCAAATAGGGGATGCAGTTCTCCTCATGGCAAAATCAACAAGTAGTCATGAAGCCATCCAGCTGGCCCCCAACCCCATGAAGCAAGGTATATATGACTGTGAGACGTTACGCTAGCAAATTGGAAGGGTGGGGTTTTAAGGAGAATTAAGACTTAAAGTGCCAGTGGAGTGTTTTTGTTGCAGTTTTAGTCACAGTTACATCTGTGATGGCAGATTTAATCTCATCAGCAAAACACATGCACCAATTTTAAGTCTCATGGGCTGTTTTTGTTGACCAGTCCCGTAATCTTTGCTCGCTGTCAATGTTTTATGTCTCACTGATTTAGTGTTCGCTTAGCTCACTTTGTTCCAGGAAGGATGTTGCAGCAAAACTGCATGATGAGAAAAGCCTTGCTTCTGTTCCAGACTTGATTCAATGAAATGAAATGAAAGAACAGAAGAGAAAAACCAGAGCGTGGTTTGAAGCAGATGTGTGTCAGTGTACACACAGGACAAAGAGGCTGTGACTAGTTGCAATAAGGTTTGAATCATCGTCTCTGTCCGCTGTTGTGTAGTGGCTTACAGTAAATAACCCCGCTCATCATTATATATACTGCAGCGACTTTTCATTTTTTTCTTATTCAGAACCAACCTGTTGTTTCTGTGTAGAAAAATACCGACTCAAATTTAACTTCCACCGAGGGTTGGGCCATATTGCCTAAAAACAAAGGGACAAAAAACAATAAAGCTGGGCTCTCCGGCTGTATATAAAAGCAGAATATCTTTAGCAATATGCAATACGAGCACATCCATAATCTGTCTACTGGGCCCCGTCCTCCTCCTAACGCACACCAGGATTAGGATTCCCTTTATGTTGGTCGTCTTCCAGCAGGAATCTCTTTGTGCTTTCAGACTGTCACCGTTCTGGCTATAATATATAAACTTTTCTCTGAACAAGATTAGTACCAGTGGGATTTTGGCTACATCTGCGTTCGCCATGGAAACAAAGCTGTTAACGGTGCATGCTACACATGCAGGCCCACCATCTGATGCTGCAAGCAAAATAAGTTCTGGTTGTCCTGTTTGCACATAGCGTCACAGCCGGATTACCCCAAAAATCTTCATCCTGGAAAATATTTCCTTAAAAACCATTTAGTCAGCGCTTGTTAAAATATGGCCACAGATGGTGTGAGCCCTTTTTACACGCACACCATCTGATCCTTACCTCAGTTCTGAAGATGATCATGTAGACGACGTAATCTAATCAGCTTTCTCAGATAATGGCAGTTATGTGATTATGAGAAATCGGATTAACCCACCTATACTCAGCTGTTTTTGTGCATTTATTCCTATAAATCTATTTATCTAGTTTCTTCATGTCTGCACACGTGCAAAAACCTGTTTCAACATCTTCCATTAAAATCATATAATATAAACATAATGTGTGTAAGTAAAACAGTCACATGGAATCTATAATGCGGCTTATTTGCTTTGACATTTTTAGCTAATGCTAAGACGGCGTGTACTGCCATATTCGACAAAAACAGGATGTTTTTTAAATAACAGGATGTTACGTCATCACAGAAAATGTAGACAAGGGTTTTTCAAAATTTGCATTTCAGAATTGCACTTCCACGTCAGATCAGATTGTTCCAGTTATCCGATTACTCCCAGTTATGGGATTGTCATGGTCGTGTACCTAGGCTCTGTACGTCTGGTCTGGACAAATAGATCAAGTTGGTAATAGAATAAAAACAGACATTAGTTGAATTTATAGCGACTTCCTCCCATCTGCTTAGCAGCTCCTGCCACCTGCAGCAACATAAACGTGATTGGATTAAACATGTCTCCACAGTTTAATGAAACAGAAACAATGCAACGTTAATGACAAAAGCTACTCGGTCTCTTCCAGTTTTCAAACAGCTGTTGTAGTTTGCAGTTTTTCAAAGATAGTCACCACCTAATGTAAACAAAAATAAATTTTTAAGTGGCGGGATTGTTCATACAAGGGTCTAGATTAACCTTCTTTCATTTCCTTAGCAGCACCATAAGCCAATGACGGTTGTAAAAATAAAAGGTGCCAATAAGCCATCCTTACTCATCGGTATGAGCCTTATCCTCATACCGATGAGGATAATGGAGGATAATGAATCTTATCCTTCATTTCTACAGCTGGTGCATCAAAATGACCGTGACTTAGAAAGTTACATCATGGAACTACTAGCATGATGTCTATGAGCTTGCATTGGTGGGTGAAACATGACATTCATGGTCTTTTCAATATATAGTTCTAATAGCCACCGTAGCCCCAAACACATGCTCTATTTGTCCCCTGATGCCCAGACCTCTGTGTGTTTGGCACAACCCTGCAGAGCCATTCTTTGATCCATTTTAGTGCTGCTATCAAGTCAAAAAAAGTGGAAAAAATAGAAAAGTCTCAACAGACACAACACCAAAGTTTTTAATGACATGTGAAGTGGTGTTTATGGGGGATATGATGGATAATAAAATCTTACAAATACCCAATAAAAGGCTTGAAAGTCTGAAGGGAGAACCGACAAAGTGGAGGTCTGCCTCATGCTGCGAAGCAAAGTAAGAGCTCGCTTTGAGTTAGAAATGTAAAATAGGGAGAGAGAAAAGAAAAAAACAAAGAGGCTACTGTTGATTGTGCTCATTTGGATCATTTCATGCATTTTTAATGGCCTTTGTGGCTTCTGTATACTTTCTAAACTTCCTTTAACAGCTTATTACATCACTGGAAAGAATTCCACCATGGCGCAATTAGCTTGGAGAGCTTTTTCTGCAGCAGCATAGAAAACCTTTGTTGAGATATTAAAATAGAATATTGAGGGAAAGAAGAATGGTGGACCGAGAATAGAATATGCAGCGATTTAATAAGTATAGAGCAGCTCAGAATGATGAATTACGCCAAAGCAATTTCCTCAAGTTAGTTTCATCTGATCGTGGCAGAATGAAAAACATGGAGCAGATGAGGATGAAATGAGGAGAAGAATTAGAAGAGAATGCCAAATAATAAAGAAGGCCTATTTTCTGCTGTGGAGTTTTCTGTTTTTTTATAGAAGTGAATGCAGAGATCAGGGTATGGCTTTGCACTGAAGTGAGCCAGACTGAACTGAAACGAATGAAAGCGTTTTCCATTGTGCTCGCCTGCAGCAGGACTGCCAGCTCCCGGACTTACTGCACAGAGAGGAGGGGGAAAAAAAACACGGTAGTTTTGAGCTGCGTTCACAATCTCCTAAAACTACCAGCTCCCTTTGGCAACAGGTTGAGGGTCTCCATGGCAACAGTGAGCTGTCAGTCGAGTGTGTATAAATGAGAGAGGGTTGGAGGTGCTGTGGCTGTGAGGAGAGAGAGAGAGAGGCCCACACGTTGCTGCTGCTGTGTGTGCAGGTGTGTGTGTGTGCATAAGTGAGACACGAGGGCGTTTATGCATCAGTGTGTGTGTCAGCGGTGAGTGTGTGTCAGAAATCCATGCACTTGTCGACTGGATTGCAAATCAACCAATTAAAAAGAAGAGGCAAAAGCCTCTGAGCCACCTGGAGTAATACTGAGCTGAACCAAAACACACACACACGCACACACGCACACTCTCTGCAGGCTGTCTGGGTCAGCCTTCAGTCTTCACTTCCGTGGATAGACAACCGTCCCTGTGGACTTCCATGTCACCGCATGCCTGCTGATACGCTATACTCACTCTGCTGCTTTTCAATATCTCCTGTTTGTTTTCCGAACCTTTCCATAACATTCGTGTACGATCTGCTGTTTAATGTTTTGTGTGCGTTTTATGGTTGTCAAATGCAAACATCTAATCTGTTGCTGTTTTACAAAATACCACATATGCAATGTAATCTGTAGGCAAAAATAGTCATTATTTCTGATTCACGCGTCCAAAACCCCCACTATTCACTTCAGGATAATTGTGTCTTTCCCCTGAAGTCTGACATCACCTGATAAAACCTGGAGCCAGACAGCAGGAGAAAAATAAATCTTTCTCCTTAAAGTATTACTAACACTGACATACTGTGTAGCTCATAATGATGTCATCCTCCAAACAGGGCCTAATATGCCTCCTCTTCTTGGATTAATGATCATTTAATCTTTAATAATGAACTTGTTATCTTCAGATTTACGTTTTAGTAGTTCCACTCTCACCTTTAAAGAGGAAAATGTCAGTTTCGCCTCATTACATCAGTGATTTGTTGACATCAACCAGTAATAAATTTAAACTGTTATTTACAGAAGAAAAATAATTTTTTTTCTATTGCTTTTTAGGCACATTTATTCATTTATTTTTGTTCTTTTATGCTTTTAGGTTTTTTAATGAAATATAATGGTTACCCTCCTTTTAAAAGCTTTTTTTTTTTGCACTGTTTCTCTATTGGACCCATGACCCCTTTCTCTGCATCTGGTGTAAGCAATGGATACTGCCATTAAAGACTGTAATGCACCTCAGAAAGTGAGGCCATTTTAGGAAGCTCCTTAAGTGACATTTTCAGACGCAAAAAGTCCTAATCAAGCCTTATTTTGTCTATTTGGGACTCCAGCATGGATTCTCACTCATATCCGTCCCCGCAGAGTAAAACATTGTGGCAGAAACTTGATGACATTTGCGAAAGGACTAGCTGAAGGTAAATAATGTAAACATAACGACTGCATCCATTTCTCATATTTGAGGCGTAGACGTCATGAATCATGACCAGGAAGTGACTCAAATCCAAGATTCAAAGTAAGTTATGGTACAAACAGCAGGATTTATTAAAAACAACAGCAATTAAAGCAAGGTAACTGATGAACTTTAAATGTAAACAACAAGCTAAACACAGTCTAGAGTGTAAAATAACCCAATGTAGACAAGAGAAGAAGCTAAATAGAAAAAACAACTAAAAACAGGAACAGGCTGAAATGATTGAGAGAGCCTTGAAGAGGCATGTAATCAGAAAATATATCGTGAATGATAACCGAGGACTCGCGGTGTCGAGTCTACGAGAAACATTAGTCTTCAGCACGAGGAAGAGCATTTTGCTGATTCGTGCTGTACAGCCCACCAAACAGTCCTCAGCATAGAGCAGCACCATAACCAGAAAGGCACAACAGTGAGTGTCGAAGGCAACACAACAGTGGTGCCTCCTAAACAAGCGGATAGCTTCTGCTCGTGCACTGAAACAAATGAGAGGACATTTCTAACTGTTTTAACAGGAATAAATAATGAGAATAACATGTTCCCCCTTTAACTCCTTATCAATCTCCCTTTGTGTTTTAGAAATATGGGATATTTGCATTGTAGTTAATGACCTGCTGGAGGTCAGACTCTACTCTAACTGCACTAACTAACCCTCTTCTGGTCCGTAGCTCAGTGGAGCACAGTGTGTGTGTGTTGGGAATTTGTCTTAGTGTGCGTATGTGTTGCTGTTGTGTGTCCTCAGCCATTAGACTGCTGAGGGACCGAGTTACCATTCATGGTGGGATGGAGGCTTCTCACGGCTCGCTGGGGACGTCGTTACACAGACAGCAGATCTGCACATACACTGAAACACACACCTACACACCTGTACAGGAATGATAATGCCAGCATATGCAGTAACCATGTTACGTTACACACACATAACACGCAGGCACGAGAGACACAGTTTGATAAAACACGTCATTTGAAAGCAGATGGGAAAAGAATACACATACACGCACACAGACACACACACGCACACACAAATAAAGTTACACTAGGTACACATTCAAAACAAATGTGCTGAAGCACAAACACACTTTCGTCCACTGCTCTCTGACTAACGATCCTCCATGCAGCTTTTGTGTGTGTGTGTGTGTGTGTGTGTGTGTGTGTGTGTGTAGGGTTGAGTCCCTCAGGTGCACGGTGCAGCTTTAGAAGGATAAATCATGCAAAGCTGAGCCATACACTCATAAATCACCTCAGACTGTGTACAGTCACCTGAATGTGTGTTCCTGCGTGCGTGCGTGCATAATGCTGCGGTGGAACCTGTACGTTGGGCTTTTGTGGCGTATGCGTGGCTTGCACAGGTTGCGTCTATTTTCTGCGATGCACACTGTGTGTCTGATGGTAATGACACAGATGAAAGTGGGCAGCTGTGATCCTTCAAAGCGGCTGGGTCAGTGTGGGCTCAGAACAAAAGGCCAGCAGGTGCTGCTGTGGAGCTTAGCGTGAACACGACCAGGCCAGTGTGTGTGATGTGTGTGTTTCTGCACTTTTGTTCTGCCCTTCTGTTTTTCATCCATACGTTGGTTTTGTGTGAATGGGCACAGATAAAAGCTGGAGGTGTTTGTGCTTTCCAGATGTGTTTTAATGAGGCTGTACTCTTAACTTCTTCTCACTTTTCCATCTGTATTTGTTTATGTGAACCTTGTTATGTTTCTAATCTTTTTGTCTCACTGTCTGCCATTTATTCACAGTAGATAATTATGTATTTGTAATTTTCCCCTCCTGTTTCACCTCTCCGTTCACGTTCGCTGTCTGTCTTTGATGTCCTGTTGTCAGCTTTTATTTGACAAAATCTCAGTAATTGCAGCAATTTTGCTGGCACTCAAACATTGGTAAACATTTCACTTCTTCTGGCACAAAAAAAGGGCTTCCATTTAAACTTTCTTAAAAGCCAACATGGAGTTCCAATGGAAAGTTTTCAGAGTGTTTCAAGAAAATGTTGTTGTGGTAAGTCTGGAAGCTGTGAAAGTCCTGGATGCATCCAACCAGAATGTGGACCTGGACCCAGTTTAGCACCTCTGGAAAACGATCTAAAAAGAAAGATGGCTGAGCTCTGATGCGCTTCCATCCAAACTGGTTGAACTTGGATGTTTTTGTTAAGATGTTTGGGAGGAACATCCAAGGGAAAGTCACCTTAAGGCTGGAGAGTCATTCCCGAGAAAATGTTCATGTTTTAGGAGGCTGGACACAAATAAAACTTAGGTTTAACCATCATTAAAGTATGTAAATAATATGTCTGTTTCAAGCATTTGCAAAGGTCCCTGCCTACATACTCTTAGCCGTCCTTAGGGTTAGGGTTATATTGTTGTTTTGAAATGCATTCACTAGACAGCAGTGCACATTTCAGTGTTTAGTGGAGAGGATCAGGATTGTCTCCATCCTCACAGACATAATACTTCTCCATTTACTCCAGCTGCGTACACATTTACTAGCTCGCTGAAAATGGGCTGAAGTACACACAGAGGATGGAGAAGGTGGGCCAAAAGGCTCTGTATGTCTATTTAGCATGGATATGAACTTTACAGTTGTTTATTACGACCCGTTGGGTCTGAATGAGTTTTAACTCTGAAATCAGTATGTTTAGTAGAGAAGAAGTCTGTTTATCCTAGTGTATTAGATCCGTGTGCTGTGATGCAGCAGGTCTATTTACCGTCCTCCTATATGTATAAATCAGTATGCACTAATGTTATTATTCTAATTAACATGAAGGTTACAGTCACAGCTACTTTCACAGCTGACTGAAGGACAATGACATGATGTAAACCTCCACAGCCTTTCAGCCACATGGAACGGTTTAGAAAGTGCTCCTTTTTTATGCACGAGTAGATTTTTTTGTTAGATTTATGGGCCCCCGTCCTTCACTTACAAATGTGTTCACATGAGAAATCCAACCTCGCATATTCGTCATCATTTATTTGACTTACATTTCAGCCACTGTGAAGAAGCAATTTCTTGCTTCAGGCGAGAACTGAGACGTGAGGGCGTGCAGAGAAAACTTCAACTCGTACCGTCACCTGTTCACAGAAAAACCCTCGCTTTCGTTTTTTTCTCCTTCTCATTTCTCTGTATATCTCTTTACTCCTCGTTACATTTGATCTCTGGGTTTGAATGTGATGGAGACGCAGATTTCTTCCAGCTGGGAGGGACAGTGTGAGGGAGATGGAGAGAAGATGAAAGACGGCTCTTTCTCCTCTTAAGAGTGCGCTGTTCCTCCTGAGGGGATCTCCATCTCGGGGTGCAGCCTGCTGTCAGGACGCTGCAGACACCAACACAGAGCGGATAATTCAAAGTTCATCACCTGCTACTAAAATCTAATTACTCTCAAAATAGACACGCTCGCGTTGGACAGATGGCAGGCCTTTGTAGAAACTTCTTCCACCTGTTGAGATTCAGAAGAGCGAGAATCTCGTTTAGCAGCAGCTGAGGCTCAAAGAAAAGGATCTCGCTCATGTAAAGCTGCTGCGCTCCACGGCGTTGTGGACACGAGTTCATCAGCGGTCTGACATGATCAGAGATGGATGAGGAGGATAACGATGGCACATGCCAACTGTTATCAGAGAGAGGGTGATAGGACAGCAGTGGAAAAAAGCTGATTATTGAGATCTTGAAGTGAAATCCTGCCCACTGATGTCAGAGATTCAGTTTTTCAGCTGTGTAACACTTATGAGCCTCCAACTGTTGTTTAGGATATGATCCTTTTAGCTTGGTAGAGTCAGGTGGAATCTGTTTTGCATTTTAGAATTTATGAAGCACTTTGTGCCACTTTTAATTTTCTATGCAAAAAAATAAATAAGGTGATCATTTTGGAAAACATTCAAATCCCAATACCTAAACCTGAATCCTTGTAACTTTCCTGCATTTAGATCATCACCAAGCATCAAAATCTGCCATGCATGATGAGCTGCAGCAGCAAGTGAGCAAACCAAACCTACATGTGACCCAGGGGAAAGAAACCCCAATATTAAATCAAGGGGAATGTTACTCTACTAAAATGGCTGCAAAGCTTAAACGCAAACTTTCTGGGACTGAAGCCAACTTGGAACTGCTCAGATTAATTAAAAAAATCCAGCGATATGTAATTATTAGACCCATCTTTGTTCAGCTTTGCCAAGGTCCATAACAGCTTACTGCAGGGGTCGTTGCACATCAAATGAAATAAATTACTCACTGAGTTTTTTTAAGTCTTCTGGTTTAGGTTATAACAAATCTTTCAAATCACAAGGATCTTGCACATAATTGGAGGATGTTTTAATTACTTTAATTGATTCAGGGGTTCAGTGCTTTGACCTTTTAAAGAAACACAGATTGAGGCATAATAAATACACATCCTTTTATAAGACCATTGACTGTCAAAAAGCAATTGAGGAAACAATCATTTGACATTGAACTGCTGCCACAGCAGTCTAAAGGCGCATCTCAGAGTTAAAGAAGGATTCTGAAAGGCTGTTTCTAATATAAAAACTGTTCTGATGTCATGAATCCTTTAAATACTCCTTTTGTGCATCCTTGGACAGCCAAATGTGTTTGTTTTTAATTTGTTTGGATGTAAATGACAGTAAGACTACTGTATTGTGTTTTTATATTAGGAAGAAAGCTTTCCTAGTCATTAAAAGTGTTGCTCTAAAGGGTCTGAAAGAGCTTTACCCCTTTAAAATTCGGTCTAGATGAGCATTTCCGATGCGTTTGTATCTAATTGGACCACAGATGAGAACCACCTTTTTATTCTTCTTTAAGAAGTTTTACTCATGTAGCATGTGCAGTTTCAAATCCCTGACTTGTTTTGAGTTCTACAGTAAGTTGATGACAACACACTGCTGCAAATCCCTGCATCGGGAAGCAGAAAAAGTCCGAGGATACAGAGAAAGAAGATACGGGGAGCTAGATCTTTTTTTTTTTACCTCCTTCGACTTGTTTATAGACACACTCGTCTTCTCAGCAGCAGCCATTACTGTTGGAGTCAGTCAGAATAATGGCCTTCAATCTGACAACTCTACATCAGTGTGTGTGCATGTGTGTGATTCTTGTCACTATTATCCTTAGCTCCCTTCCTCTCATAGGGGCCGTTCAGCCAGCTTTACCTGTTATTTTCTGTAGCTGCTGATCCACAGGGTGCCTCATCTTGGTAAATGGTGCATCACATAACAAGCTGTGCGACCGGCTGCAGTCCATCGTGGTCACCTCGTCGTTAGGGCATCTGGTGTGTGCACCATGAGCGTAACAGTGGCTCCTATACATCGACATGTAGCTAAGTTTGCTAACCACGGTCAGCCAAACGACTGTATTAATTATATACTGACTGCAAAAATACATAAAATGTGCTGTTTTCCATGCTACGCCTCTTTCCAAAAAAGGTCTGTAGAACATGCTTGGAAATGGGAAAACACACGATCTCTTTCACAACTAATGGGCTTTTTAATAGCATTTTCAGAAACCTGTAGAAATGTCAATTTTTTAATATTTATCTAAGTTAATTAACCTTTCTGTAACAACACAAATGAACACTATGGATGGATCACTTGATGACTTGACCAGAACACTTAAAGTGTTTTCCTGAAACAAAAAGTTACCACTGCAGTTTTTGGATGGTCCAGAGAGGCTTTAAAAACAGTATTCAATACATACTTTGTGTAATAAAAAGCAGTCATTTCGCTTTTTACACACCACAACACATAGTTTCTCTCTTTTTGAAGAGGATCTTTTTTAATATTTCTGCTTTACCGTGAGGAATTTGATTCTCTTTAAACTTTAATAGTAGGGCTGTTTTTTTTTTTTTTATGGGTTGAGGATTTATCATGATTAATCTAATTTTAAACCAGAGCACAGAGCTCCACCAAGCCATTGTCATTTTTTTGCCCATGATTTCAGGCATTGTATTTTAGTTACAGTAGAAGCTCTAATGGTAAAATTATCCCAGTTTCCCCACCTTTTGATCCAGATCCCCCCCAAAGTCTATTCCTTATTTTTCATTCAATTTTAAAATTTTTTTTAATGAATTGTAATGAAAATCTGTCCAAAGTTTTTTGTGTTATTTTGGCAACAGACAGACAAACAAACCAACGTCGAATACACGGCCTCAGCCTTTGCAGAGGTAAAAATATAAACACCCAGTCTGCCAAAAGCTGGGTTTTAAACCTGAAATGCCAGCCTCTGTAAATGCATTCTTGGTGATGAGACGATACCTGAAGCTCGAGGTGCTTCAGTGAAATGAAAACTTTGTCCTCTGGCAGCGTTCCTATCAATGGTTCTGTCTTTATTTCTTTTAATTCTCAAACATCCCTTCTAAGTTAGTCAGATTCTTCCACCTCGTTGTGCTTCCATTCAGGCATTCCATAGATGCAGTGACCTCTTCATCTTGTTTTCTTGGTGGTTGGGGGGATTTTCTGTATTTCATCCAGGCTGAGTAGTTAATTATCTGATATGTCTAATGGGTCATCCGAGTGCTAAGGATCAACACCTTAATAGCACAAATTGATCTATTTGCATAATGTAAATTTTGACGGCCCTACTTAGAATTTATCTTCAAACCCAGCTTTCACTCATTAAATTAAAGTTCAGAGAGATTTAAACCTGACCTGTCTTCCTTTTTTTAAAAGATACATAAGAAAAGCTGCAAAGAATTATCAGAGGAGGTGTGAAGCTATGCTAGCGTCAGATTTAATCTGCGTGGCCTTCACAGTTGCCTGATCTCAGCCTTACTGAAAGCCTGAAGGAGAATTCAGAGCAAAATGTTACATTAGCCGCCCTCTGTGAGATGTTTCAGCATCTTCGGATACTGTTTCAGTGTGTTTGTATGCTGAAACAACACACCTGTATCACACAGCGAGGCCTACAAGTGAAATGGATACACTGTATTGATGCATGTGCAAAAGCTTGATTAATTCCCGCTGACTCATACTGGTATCCTCCTGTTTTGGTTACATGTGTTGCAAAATCACTCTTCCCTGTTCCCTGTCTTCATTTTGTCCCTGCTCTATACCTGCTCCCTCTTAGACATTGCCAGGAAAGCCAAATCATTCCTGTTGGGGTTGTTTAGTGTGTGTTGGATTCAGGCCTACAACAACTTTCAGCCCATCTCTGGCTGATTATTATCTAAGCAATCAGTCCGCACCGCAGGGAGTGTAGTGGGAGGAGGATGACCTTGGCCGGATGGAAAGAATACGTGTAATAAAGGGATCTTTTTTCTTCTCAAGAATAACTCAAAATATGTCAAAATGTGTCTTTACATTTAAAAAAAAAAAACTCAAATTTGCATTTTTGGGTCAAATGTGGCTCTGAATTGGCAGCCAGCTATTAATAAGTGTGTCTGTGGCTGAAATGGTCCTGCATGTAAGGTCTACACTCCTCTACTTTAATGTACTTTATATAGATATAGATGTATTGACCCTTCAGGATACAGAATGTGGTCCTTCATAGTCTGTTTTTGTCAAAAACTCTTTTTAAAAAAAAAATTACAATAAATGTCTGATTAAGGTCAAACAAAGTAAGTTTCTGATCTTAAAACTCCTTTTTTGTGACTTGCTTTATGGCATCTCCGCTACACTCTGAGGATGATTAGTTCCTGATGCATTTCTCAATAATATCCCTGCTGAAGATCATAAAGGAAGTGGATTGTGATGTCCCAGTCAGATGCACCTCCTGAGTTTAGAAACAAGCATCATCCATGAATCCATTTCAGGCAACACTGACTGAGCCTGTAAAATCAGAGGTTTGCAATTGCTGATATTCCCAATGAGGCCTCCATGATCTATCATACTTTAGTAAATTGAGGTTCATATTTGGATGCAGTGTTAGCCCTCCAGCAACCCCGGCCACTTTGATTGAATTGGATGCATGTATGGAGACACGAGTAATGGGAAGTGTCAGGAAACAGGAGTGCACTTAAATAAATGTATTAAGAACCCAGAATGTTTGATCGTGTAGCATTCCAGAGGTTTCCACTCCCCAAATAAAGTCAGGTTTACCTTTTGGTCCAGGTCTGATATTGTACCTGAAACTTGAACAGATATTCATTTAAATCTTAGAAAATTTTTGGATTTGAAAAATTATTGAAGTAAATTATTTGTCTTATTTGATAATACCAGTCAGTTTTGTACATGATGGGAAAGCCTGATTAGTCACCTTTCCAACAAGGAAGAGTCCTCCCAACCGGCTTTGAGCACATTTTTTGGGGCTTATCTACATGATTAGCTGTATGGAATGATTGCTCACTCCATACATGCCCTGCAGGTTGTTGCTCGTTGTAAAGCTAATATAATACCAAGTGGTCTGACTAAAAGGGAGAAATATTTGACTTGATTGATGATTCCAACCTTTTTGAAGAGTTACGTTTAATCAGGCCTCTTGTTATCAAACAGTTTGGAGACATTTTGAATGAAGGTAATTTATCATAGCAGCATTTTGATCAAAATCACACTTGAATACATTACATATGTTTTAAATTTATTCAATGTTGATTTTTTTTTTTTGGTGACGTCATTACATCATTCCTTCTCTCCCCTATCTTCAGCATGCACAAAAACAATACACACATCTCCCTGCTATTATTTTTTTACTGTACAGCCTGACAGCCTGCCAGGATGATATAAACTCTGATAACATGCCAATGACTCAATGAATCCTCAGGTTATTGACGATACCGTCCGCCCATCTGCATCCCATTATCAAAGTGTCTTTAAAAGACGCTAATTGAATTGGTGTAGGGATCTGCAATTGAAGGCTTGCCTTTAATGATGCATTGCGGTCTCACAACTAGCCGAGAATAGACATCCATCAAATGTCTTTCTGTCGGATCGTACTGTGCTGTGCACCACCATATCTTAATGAACAGGGCCATCGATTTTACTTGACCCTGCAAAGTTATTTCTCACCAAAACTTTGATAGCAATAGACCTAAAGACTTTATAAATAGAGCTGCTGCCGATGACTGATATGCTCTTGTCTCAAATAAATGAGCTACTCTTCTGGTGCCGGCCTGACATCCTACCCCAGCATCAGTCCGGCTGCATCTCTGACCTCAGGGACTTATCTGATAAATAAGACGGCAGAGGTTGTGCAGTGATGTTTGATCAACACATCTCCTGACAAGGTGAGTTCATCCAGGTGGACTGTGATCAGCCTTCTGAGTGCTTTCAGCGGAAATTCTGTCAGATGAGCAAAGAGCACACCTGTAGTCCTTCTATTGCATCAACCCACAAGAAATTGAACAGGTTTTTTTTGTTGTTGCTTCTCCGTGAAAGGGGTCACACACCAACTGACCCAGACCTTTTTCTCTCTGTATAGTTTTATCGTTGTTTTTGTGCAGCATCTGTCTGCCTTCGATGATTTGTTGCTGTCAGACAGGATTTAAGTCACATGACTATTTTTGCTGGATGGACCTTATGATTCTATGTTATTCTTCCCTTATGTTATTATATGTAGAGGTTATTCGTTTGGGGAAAAGTTGGGGAAAAGTTGGGAAATATTTCATCCTGGATAAAACAATCCTGCATTATAAAGTTGCCTGCTAGAGCATTTTTCACTATAAAGAGCAAAAACACAAAGTGTGCAACAGCTGTGTTACACTTGGGAAATGTGGACATGTAGATGGCCTGGAGAGGGGTTTTTTGTGACCCCAATCTTTAAATTTCATCTGTCATCACCTCTCTCTGGCACAGATGGTGGTTTCTAGGTTAAAAGTTAAAGGTTAAAGCTAATTCATTGTCTCCGGTTCAGTGTCTCATCCGGTTATGGAGAAATGAAGTGCTAGTCTGCTAGAGAAGATACCATTAACAGTTAACAATGATGAATGCCTGTGTGTGTTTATTCAGTCCAATTCTTTGGATGTTTATTCAGTGTTTTGTATGTGAATTCCTTTTTCAGTGCAATGTGTGTTTTTATGCAAGAAATTGGTGTCTAATGAATGAATGCCTTCTTATATGTTAACATTTTAAAGCAACACCACATACGTAATTGACCATAAAACTCCATGCCCTGCATTGTCACAAGGCTGAGAAACAGCTGTTTACAACATTTTTTCCCATCTCGAATGAGCCTTCGTTATGAGGTCACAAAGTGCAAAAATCTGTCAAAGGTCAGAAATAATAGATTAAATTCCTATAGCGCTTTTGAAGTAGTTTCGCTTTGACTTGTTTTAATGCAAATCAAGTTTAAACTCAATAGAAAACTACGTGTAGAGCCAAAATTATGTGTAGAGCTGCCAGTCCATAGACAAGCAACCACCATCAGAAATCACTGAAATCACTTCAGGTACCTCTTTATATTTAAATACATTTATCTCTTGAAACCCATTTCAAAAACTGAAAGCTGTCTGCTCTTTGAATTTCACTTTTAGATTTTTCTTATGGGAAACTTGAAGTGATTTTGTAGAGAAATAAAAGGAAAATTCAACATGAGGTCATGGATCTGTTGGTTTGCTGTGAGGTATCAGAGCACCTTCAATGGTAGGTGGTGTTGCTTCATGATGTGTGTAGAACTCAGCTGGAGGATGGAACATTTTGCATCCAAAAGATATTCCATTAATTAGTCTTTGGATGGATAATAATTGTCCATGTTGTCAGGCTTCAGGTTATATTAGAAGCCAAGGCACAGAGGGTTGGACATGGCAGCATCAGCAGCAAAGAGGTCTAAATTGATTCTGCTTTTGCATCCTTCAGTGAAAGACGAGTAAAGAGCAAAACTTAAGTTCCCTTTGAGCAAGATCACTGATAATCCTCTCTTCAGCTTTCAGGCAGCTGTTTATTGGTAGTTGATTGCTTTCACCAAATGGTTCATCAAATCACTCACCAGTTAACCTTAGAAGGGGCTGGCCTTTTACCCGGTTTTTATGGCACACTGTACAGAAGGTAAGTAAGGGTGAGATCTCACCGTGTCGCCCCAAATCATTTACAGAGCTCTTGTGTTCTGCTGATGGCAGCATTGTCATTCTTGAAGGGACCACTAAGTTTGATTTTTCATCATGGAGTAATGGAGATGTCTCAGAACAACTGCAGATTATTTTTTGTGAACAATTTACAAGAGCAGCAAATCTGTAGGCCCTCACAACGTAACCCCTGGAAACTTGTGGATATTCACAACTCTCGCAGTTTGTCACTCAGATGGTCGTATGTAAGGATTTAAAACCTTTTGTGTTCATTTTTAAATGTTGCCGTCATATCAAAGAACGTAGAAAAAGCCATGCATGGCCTTGCTGCAGTTTGTTAGCATTTCTAATTTGTCGGCAAAACGCTGGTTCTTTATGCATTCCCATCAGTTTCAAAGTGACATGGTGGTCAAAGTGGCAGGAAAGGGAAGTGGGCATCACTTCATTAAAGTGCAGCTTTACTCCACTCGCTCTCTCCCATACATACACACAGAGCGCAGACAACTTCATTTAGTCTGAGAGATAGAAAGGACAGGCCCCGATGGAGTCTCCCATTAATCTTTAATGAGCCCCCGGCCCTGAAAACTGCCCGCCTGCCTCTGCCTCTCTGCATCCAGGAAACAAACAATGACTCGGCTGGAAAACACATTGTCTGCTTGTCGTACCTACCTGCTTGCCCGTCTGCCTGCTAGCCATTAACCCCCCCCATCAAGCATAGCTGAATTATTAATGTGGCTATCTATCTCTCTGCTCGCCAGGCCCACTATATAAGACAAGAATGGGGCGATGTCTTGATGGGGCGGTGGGACAGTTGTGTCTCCAGCTGCACTTTTGAATAGAAAGCTAGATTTAAAGTTTGTTGTTCCATTTGGCATCAAAATTCATTGATCAGCAGGAGTTCTCCCTAATTTTTGGGAGGAAAAAGGTTGTTTTATTTCCTTTTATAGATGCAATCTCTTGAGTCTTTATAGTGCAGAAGCATGTGTTAAACGCTGCTTCCAAGGCAAGTGGACTTAAAACCTTTTCCATAGCAGACAATGGAAGCATATGGCCGTATTTGACTCTGACCCAAAGGCCATCGTCTGCAGGTTTACAGCAGTTGTTTTTAATGTTATACATCTCAAAACAAATGTGTTATCTCGCTATTAAAAGGAACAAAGAGGTCTGACTACAATTATTCCAGCCAATATGTGATTACATATTGGCTGTCCTCAGGATTTAGTCACAAGGTTTTATTGTTTGTTTTGGGATAAGATAACAAAACGGTCCGGGACCAATGAGAGCGCTTTGCCAATGAGCAGTGGGCCAAAATACCTGTCAATAGGTGCACAAGTCTGACGGAGAGTTACGGAGCAATTCGAAAAGGATTGATTAACAAAACATTATCTTTTTTAAAAAAATGTTTTAATTGGATCACAATTCAAAAACAAGGTCAAAATTTTCATTAAACTTTTTCATTAATATTTTTGTCTATTTCAGCTTATTTCCGTGTCAGCTGTTGTTCCCCTTCTTTAATGGAAGAGTTTGAGGATCACATTAATGTGAAGTGACTGGATGAGTTAGAAATAATACACAAAAGGACAGACACAAACTGAAAGTGGATGGGCTTTCTTTCACTGTGGACAGCCACTCTTCCCAGTGTAAAAGCTAACCTTACCCTAACTTAAGGTACTGTGCCTTCACTCTAACCAGGAGCCCAGTGATGATGTTGGCTGCATGATGACCGATCTTAAGCCCCCTTTAGGACGACTGGCTCTTTCACATTTAACCACATTTAACCACAAAACATCCACACACATTCTTCTCTCCTCCGGTTTAGAGTAAAAATGTTGCCGTGTGTCTGAAGCCTTCACACACGTCACAGAAGAATCTGTGATGAACCTGCATGCGCTGTGATGAATGCAGACCTCATTTAGTCTTCCTCAGATACCGACTCCTCTCCCTCTCTGATATCTCCCTGCCTCACTTCCTTATCTCATAATGAAAGCTGAATAACATTACACGGGTGTCTTTATTGGAATTCTTATTGTTTCTCTGTGTGCTGGAATTTCTCTTTATTGGCTCATTTCTTCTCCTCATACCCACTCCAAGAGGCCGCTCGCTTGTGATTAAGTCTGCAACTTGCACTATCTTGTACGACACATTTGGGCAATGTACGGTGTATTCTCATCATAAACATGCTAAATATTTTATTATATAAGTCCTTTATGATGCTGTAAAAGAAAATGCTGGACTGCAATCCAAAAAGGTGATTTAAGAACCATTTTAGTCTTTTATATCTGCTTCTATAATCAAGTCTGTCGATGAAGCAGGTGTAAAAAAAAAAGAGTTTTGCTTAACTTTATGTTAAATCTCAAAGACGATGTACGTTGCATCCTTTTTGATTTGCTAGTGATGGCATTCATTAAGAATGCATGGCTTTATGAAACGGTTTGGTATCAGATTAACAAACAGAGAATAATGTAATTACTCTCAAATACTTTGTAGTTGATAATTAATTAGGGCTGGGCAATTAATCAAAATTTTAATCGTGATTACAATATTGCCTTCTCACAATTATAAAAACACTGTAATCGAAGAAAAATGATTAATGTCACATGTATGTAACAGGAATGCATATTGACTGGCTATTCTTCTTTTTTTATGCTGTTATTATTTTAATATATTATCATTTTACTCCTTAACTTGTTTCTAATTTATTTAAAGTTGTTTTTTTCAAAAAGTTGTTTGATTTTGAGTTTTTTTTAAATCAATGAGTAGTCGTGTACTTTATCGTGATTTCAATATCAATCAAAATAATTGTGATTATTAATTTTTCCATAAACATCCAGCCCTATAGTTACCGTAATACTACACAACCAATCTCTCCATGTATTAGACACCAGCCAAAAGTCCTTACATGCCGTTCCACAGTCTTACACTGCCCTGTATTGGCATGTCCTCCAGGCAACAAAGGTGTCATGGTAACTGTAGGGCAGCCATGGTAATGGCAGGCTTCTTTTCATACTGATGAGGCCGGTTGCCGGGGAGGTCTATGCTGCCGCTGCTCGCTCGCTCGCTCTGCTCTGCTCTCCTCTCCGGTGTCGCCCTGAAATTTTAATGACCTTCCTTCACCGCTTCTCATTTTTCTCCTCTGTGTTTGTGTTGATGTGTACATGTCGCCAGTCTCATTGTTCAAGCATACACAGAGTGTGAAGAGTGAGGAGACAAAAGGCCATGTCATTTTGAAGACATTTTTAAGGAACATGTATTTCTATACCTGTGGAAGACCTCCTCCTCCAGTCTGCGCCTCTTGGCTTGGACAGGTTTGCAACTCAGCCTGTTATCAGCTGCCGAACATTGATTTTATTTAAAAAGGTTTTCTTTTTTCTTCCTTTTTTCCTTTGAAACCTGAGCTGCATAAGATATGTGTTAACTTAAGACCAGGCTGTGCAATATTAGCCTAAAAATGCCTTTAACAGCTTTGGCCATCCTGTCCCTTCCTTACTGAAGGAATGTGTCTCTCATGTTCCTCGACTCTGTTTCGACATCCCTGATCCCTTCAAATCTGCCTCTGAAACTTCTTGCAGGATCACCGGTGCACATCATGTAGGCTGTGGAGCTGTAAGCTGATTGGATGGTGTCCAACATGTTGTGTGACACATCTTTTGGCTTTAAGGTCAGGAGAAATAATGTGCAATCTGACAATGACAACTGCAGTGGTGAAAAAAAGAGAGAAAACCTGTGTAGTCCGGTGTCGACATCCATTTTTTGTTTGCTGCGGGGACACCCTGACTGCTTGTCGAGCACTTTGTTTGCTGGCAGGGAAAAGTGGAAAGCAGCTTATGCTGTGTCAACATGCATGAAGCACCCAGTCATGGCTGCGTGTTCCCACTAGTCATATGGTGACTGCTTAATCTGCTGGAAGTGAGGCTAGCACAGATTCATAACATGATGGCAACACTGGTTAATGATCATTTTCTTTAATGTTACAGAGCCCTTGGCTTGCAGCATCTTTGTCACACACTTCAATTTTGTCTCATGCTTGTGTTTTGTTCTAGGAGGACGAAAACGGGGAGGAAAAAAACGGGAGGATTGAACCGGTCGGCCGAGCTGATTCCTGCATGGAGAACACTCCTGTCCGGTCTCTAGAGTAAGTCGGTCACTGATCAGCCGTTTCGTTTGGGCCTTTCCCTTTTCTAACATCAATGGGAACAAGCTTAAGGGATGTTAATGCACAGAGGGGCTTGGTTGGAAAACATCCTCCATGCAAAATCTTGAGCCATCCTTTGTCTTCATATTTTCTTTCCAAGCTTCATCGTCATTAAAATGTTTTTTGAAGTTTTTCTTTGGACTTTAGCTGCTTCACTCGTTTTCAGTCCATTCCTTGCACCTGACCCATGTCAGAGGAATACTCTGCTTTTTGTTTAACTTGGACCTCCGAGTCAGTGAAGTCTAAAAAAACCCCAAACATCACAGGCCAATTAGCAAAGCAACAGTTTTCAGTACCAGTAGCCTGTCACAAAGACACATCTTTGCTGCCATTTCTGTGCTTGAAAGATACCATAGAAAACCCAGTTTGACAGGCAGGAAAGGGTCCAGGTTCATCTCCAAGAAGATTCACAAAGATCCTTTAAACAAATCTGAAGAAAATAGACAAGTGGAAATCTAAAAAAAAAAACTATCTACATTGAAAGAAATGATGAAAAGTAGAGCAAAGAGGTGATGCACCACCTGAGAGCTTCAGTCGATCCCTCTGCTCTCCACTGAAGCCTCATCAGAAACGTCTCTATGGAAGGGCAGCTGTCAGCGATCCGTTCTGCAGGGAGTGAGATGGGGAGAAAAGCTGGAGCTGTGCCAAATGTCACAAGAACTGGACTGAAAATCAGTGACAGCAGGTCTGATGGAGGATGAATCCTCCCCAGAGACCACACGTCAGCGTTGCTGGAGCAGTGTGGGGTCGTCTGGGCAGAGACCAGAACAAAGAGGCAGAAACATCCAAAGAGGAGCTTTGGAAAGCCTTTGAAAAAATATTCCTGATGAAAGCTTTGAGAGATTAATATTGTGTTTTTTTGGCTAGTGAAAAAAAGAATGAGGAGTGGCTCAAGACTTTTGCACAATGCTGCATGACAAAGGATCCCTCTGACATAACCCAGAAGTCTAATGGTTTTTCTGTCTATATTTCAACACTCCAGAGTTTTTCCTAAAGGTTCATTTCCAGCGACTTAAAACTTCATTTGCAGGCGAAAGGAAAGAAAAATTGCAAATGAAAACTTGTCTTCACAATGAGCACTTAATGGCTCCACGCAGCCGGTTGTGAGTTGCAGTCCAGCTTTGTTTGTGGAAAATCTCATTCTGAACCTGCTCTCTGATTTACATAATTATCTTTTGCTGGAGCAAAATGATCCCGGTCTCGCCATCAGAGCTCTCCCACGCACTAAAACATTCAGCCCATGTTATTAACAACTGTGTTTTGTTATTTTGTTCTGTTGCATGCCTTCAGTTTAATATGCAGGTATGGAATTATTATTATTCTGTGATTTCACAGACTCGGGCTTCTCCTGCCTCTCAGCTGTCAACAAGGGGCCCTCTCTCCCCGAGCTAATCATAGTGGTTGCATCTAAGCTGTGAGTGGATTAGACCTGGCGTCTTGTAAGGTGTATGCCAGTGTGTCTCACTGCCAAGCAGGCAGCCATGGAAAAAAACGCAACTGTTTTCTGCTTTTAAGGGGTCAAAATATGCCAGAGTCAATTTTTTATCCTGAAAATTTATGAAATCTTTCAGGGTTTCAGATTCAATCAGAGTGGATTTCTTTTTTTCTTAGATTTTTGTGTGTGTTCTGTTACTGTTTTTTCAACTGTGTGTCATGGTTTTCATTCATTTCTAATCTGTTAATACAGAAAAAGATCGTGTGAAGTCTTTCTGAACCTCTTAACTGCTGGCTTGCGGTCTCTTTATATGCAAACATCTTCAAATATGCAAACAAGAAAGGTGACTATTACCCTGCAGAGATGCACAAACATGTTGGTGAACCTGTGGGTGGCAGAAGCTAAAGCACACACCGACCAGATCTCATCCAGCATCCTTTCAGGAAGTTTTCTCTGCTTTTCTTTCAGCTGGAAACTGAAATCCTTTAATACAGGTGCCCACGATAAATCCAGCTGTTTATGAAAAGTTTTCTTTCTCACATTACTGGTTTGTTTATGCTGGCACTGAAGTGGAATGGATTTCTGCTCTCTGTTCTCTTGGTTTTCTTCACCCTGTGCTTCTAACTTCACCGGACTCGTGCCCTCCATTCATCTATTAACTTCCATGTAGCAGTTTCAGCTTTAGAAAGATAGATTTTAAGCATGACCCTGATTTCAGGTCCAAAATTCCTCAGCATTTAGCTGTTAAGTTCATCTACACATGTGCTGGTTTAGAGTTTTTAATTGTCCACTTTGGAGTAATCGTCAGCGCTTGAGCAGAATTTGACTGGAGTTCTTGCTGTGAGTTTTAAAGATGTTAAATCTCTCATTCAAAAGGCTTTTCACATCTAAATATCTCATGTGTACCTGATGACTGTGGCTAGCACCATGTTGCTAACACCATGTAGACATGCTGTTACTTCTCCCATTTAGTCCCCAGTGTTCAAAACCCACTCACGGATCTTCCTGCTGTACGTCTCTGCCGTGGCTTTACAGCACTGTGCATTTTCCACTTCAGCACGTAATGACACGACGGTTACATGCCGCTCTGTTGTAAGCTCTGTCCTTGAAGCTGCGGTGAGAGACGGCTTCTCAGCTCCCAGCTTACCGAGCGTATCATCACATGGTCTCCTCCGTGGAATGGCGCTGATGGCTTTTCTTGATAGGACTTCAAACTCCGGCTCAACTGCTTCCATTAACTTTGAAAACCTTCAGCGAAGCTAATGGAAGCGTGTCGTCAGCCATCATCTTTGAGCTGAAGTTAATCTAACATCATGTTTAACATTAAAGCTGGCTGTTCATCCCAGCCTCCCGCTGGATGCCTCGCTCCACATAACCGTGTGTAGTTGTTGTAAACTTAGATGTCTGCTTTACCTGGCAGGTGTGGATTTTTCATTTATTTTCTTGGAGAGTTTCCCCACACAACTTTTTCCTAGTTGATGTCTCTGACTTTGCATATTTCCTGTATTTCTACTCCATTACTCCATTTCCAACTGGATCCTAGCAACAGTGAACGATTCTTCTGTTGTTCTTTTGAGCGGTTGGTAAATTGTCACCATGTTAGTTTGTTTAAAACGGCACCTGACAGTATATAGAGACCCGATTCATTTTCTTACACTTAAATTCAGTTAAATGACTGAACGTTTGGAAGTTTTTACCCCGTGTTTGGTGAGATGTTTCAGCTTCACGATTCATTGAAGTCACATGAGTTTCCTTTCCGCTTAGTGTCCCCCGCGAGGCGTCTGACATCTTAACGTGTCCTGGAGATGCCCTACAGGAAATTTATTTGAGAATACAAATGTCTGGAACATTTTCTCCAGCTGTCTCGTGGAGTTTTTCCATTCGGCCTCCTTGTTCCACCCCCTGAACGTGGAGGTGAATATGGCTTTTTCTGGGCCAGCTGAATGAGCGTACGTGCTCATAAATGCAGCTGCTTCATTTTCCTCTCTATCGACCTGTTTGCTGCTCTCCACACGCTCCACCGCCGCTTTGTGCATGTTCAGATGCACATGCTATTGATTTCATAATAACAATGGTTATCAAGGGGCCTCCCTCGCTGTTTTGAATATGTTGTGAAGAAAACACTGGTGTCAAGCGTGTACTTTATGAATCACATTTGGCTTCTTTTGGGCTGGAGACAGACACACTCCCACAGCTCTTCCAGATGTCAATATGCTTCTGCAGAAAATGCCCTGCTGGGGAGATCGGACCACATTATCTGCCTGTTGTTGGTGTGCAAAAATGTTCCAGATTGGGGATACTATTTTCTGGAAGTTGCTTTTTCTACATTGGCCTCTCCTGTTCAGACTGAGGACATCGCTATCGTCCAAACAGTGTCGCCTCCCTGTGAGATTTAGACAGGCTGCAGAGTGTAAGCTGCTTCTCCGTGCAGTCAGGAGGGAAGGGGTTGTTTAGTTTTCCTTAAATAAAAGTCTCCAGTCTTTGCTGTGGTGTTCGTCCCTCAGGTGAGCCACTTGGCTTGAAGTGCTTCAGGATTATTGTGTTTGAAGAAGATTCTTCAGAGTTTTGTAGTAACACTGGGAATATAAGCTTCGACCAACCCAGCTCTCTACAGAGTTAAAGGCACTTTAAAAGCAGTCTAACTAAACTATAATCCATTTTAGCTCAGTGTACATCAGTTTGAACAAAGTGATTATGTAATCTACATTAGGCTGGCTCATTATAATTGAGTTCATATACAACCATAAGAACTCATTTCCTAGCTAAGAAAAGCAACAGATGGACTGTGGAGAGGAAAAACTCGCTTTTAGCTAGAAGGGAAACCTCCAGGAGAACTGGACTTGGGAAGAAAGAAAGAAAAGCAGGAACACCTCTGGGTAAAAACTAAAGAAGCTTTTCACTCGAGGGGTGAAATGTCTTCAAGAGCAAAATGAAAGTTCCTTCTGTCCAAGCACTGAGGCACACCACCTCCTTTCAGTTTGTCAACCCTGTGTTTAACGTTTTTAAGGATTTTTTTGAAGCCTTCAGTGTTCCTCGTCACCCTTTATGTGATTTATCTGGACTGCTTTATTTGTCGCCTTTGACACCTTTTATTCTTCTGTTTTATTTATTTGCACCACTCTGTTGTCATCATATTGTTTCTGTCTCACAGATT
>JAVQJG010053512.1:0-11196 GCA_036024015.1 Craterocephalus amniculus | reverse complement strand
CTCTTGGAAAGTGTAGGCCAGGCCTTTTAGAATATGGCATTTGCGTGTAGCTGCATGTGGTCAGATTATTACAATTATGATGATGTCACATAAACAGAAAACCAACAGTGATCAGTGATCAGATCAGTGATCCCAAACCAGGAACAAATCTACAGAAACAAGTCGCAAAGGATAAAAAATGAAGACGTTGGAACGATCTAAAGCCAAGATATCAGGCTGCATGGAGTCACTTATTGTTGCTAAACATGCTAACCAGTTATGGTACCATGTTTGCACTGATTCTGAATTATGGCTTTCTGTCGTTTTATGTGTGGTTATATTAGTTCAGACTAAATTAACCCTCAGAATTAAAACAACTAGCCCTTTCTTTCTCACATGACCTTAGTTATGAATGCTCACGTCTTCAAGGATTAAAAGATAACTAAAAGCACGGGTGCGTAATTTCTTGCTCCCAGGCTGCATCAGATGAGCTTTAAACTACATTTCCTCCAACTTACCTGACACATAATGTCTCAAAAAGACATAATTAGCTTTTTCTTTTCAGCAGTTATGAAAATGTATGAGTGCGCTACTCTTCCACTTACAGGACATCCCGAATAGTTGCAGCCTCTCCTCTGAGGGGGGGTTGAGGCCCTCTGATGGGAGGATCCTGCCATCGGACATGAGGAAGTCGTCAGACCTGTTGGAGCTCCACAGACCCATGAGACCCACGGTACGGCTGTAGAAAGTCTGAGGGACCTCCACCATGGCTGCCAGCTGACGGTAGCCCACGCTTCGCCACACGGCCACATGGAGACCCCCGGCATACACCGCCGCACAGCGATTCACCGAGACACAGCGCACGGCGAAGTCCGCCCCCCCCACATACACCACACCTGAAAGGACATTTATAACGCAGATGAGACGGTTTTAGCAGACAGGATTGTGTAACGCACTCAAACAGCAAGTGTTGATTCTCACCGACTCTGACTGGGACCTCAGCATCATCCACGAACATCTGCAGCCCACTCTCCTTCTCTGAACATCTCCATTCAACCTGAAAATCATGAACAACGGAGCATTATTCAGGATGAATGCTGGAAATATTCCCTCTGGGAGATCTGCCGTCTAAAAAAGTACAGATTTAACTCGTTTACAAACGCAGCACTGAGGCTGTTGTCATTTTTACCTCCAGCCGTGAAAGACTTCCAGCATCCATTTCCTCATCTCAGATTATATTAACGCACTCAGAGGTCAAATAAACACTCTTATAAAACTAATTATTCCATTTAGTGCACGTGAGTATCGCTCTATCTGTCCCCCTGACCTTGCCGATGCCTTGGTGGAAGGCTGCCATGCGAGCCACCACTGGGACTTCAGTGATCCCCCTCGTGTCTGTGTGCAGCTTCTCGCTTTGTCCTTGCAGGGTGAAGATGTTGGAGCCGGTGGCAGATGAAAGACGCAATATCGCAAACTCTCCCAGAGCTTTAAAGGAGTATTCCGTCCCATCGAAGGTGATGAAATGGAGGCTGCCGTACACCATTGCTGTAAGGGGTAGGGTTAAGGTTATTCTTTTTAAAGACTTCTTTCTTTTAACACAGCGCTGCTGCTAGAGTTTTAACCAGGATTAAGAGATCCGAACACATCACACCAGTTTTAAAGTCTTTACACTGGCTTCCAATCAGTCAGAGAATAGATTTTAAAGCTCTTCTGATTGTTTATAAATCCCAGAACTGTTTAGGCCCAGAATACATTGGTGATAATTTCAGAGAATATAAACATGCCAAAACTCTTAGATCCAAAAACTCCGGTCAGCTTGTCCAGACCAAAGTGCAGCCCAAACATAGAGAAGCATCTTTTAGCTGTTATGCTGCAAACAAGTGGAACAAACTGCCAGTAGAGATTAAACTCTCACCAAATGTAGAAACTTTTAAATCCAGGTTAAAAACTTTCCTTTTCTCGTGTATCTATGAATGAAATCTGCACCGTATCTTTTAACTTCTCTTGCTTTTAATCTTTGAAATAATTTTGTGTTTAAATGATTTTATTTTAATTCTTTCTTGCATTCATGCTTTTAATGTTTCATATAAAGCATGTTGAATTGTCTTGAACCTGAAAATGTGCTAAATAAATAAACTTGCCTTGCCTTTAAAATCATCCAGTATACATAAACTCGTCGGCCTCTTTATTAAGTACTATTTAATCACTTGTTAACCCAAATATCCAATCAACCAATCATGTGGCAGGAAGATAATCCATTTAGTAACCTTGTAAAAAGTATGTGAAAATGACCGCTGATAACTCACCTGTGCCCTGTGTTGCCTTCCTTGGTTGGAGAGAGCCACCGGGGCTGGTCCAGCTGTAACCTTGGCAGCGGTCCATAGGCCTCTTGTTGAGGTAAAGCTGGCACTGAGACGACTCAATGCAACACCACTGAAACGGTAGGAGATCCCCATCTGCAGAACCAGGTGAAACAGAGTTGAGTCACTACTCAGTTCGAACTGAGCCTTAATGTTATTGCAGATAATAAACTTGTATTACCGATGTGTTTCTGCACGCTGTGCCCGGAGTAGTAGCGCTCGTTGAACCCGGCCATCAGTGGACCATCCGGCTCATACACACACCTCTTCCCTGCACCGTGTCTGTTGGACAGGAGCGACCTAAAAATGTGCCCTGAGGCTTCCCCCCAGCGCTGACCACTCAACTTCCTCACTGTCAGGCCTGGGTCCGTCATATCCTGCAGGAACGACAGGTCCTCCAGAGCCTGCGTCCGGGTGCAGGGACATGAAGACAGAAGCAGCATCCACTCAGCAGGGTGGGGCTCCTGCGTCGCCCACGCCTGGCACTTGATTCGGGGATCAGCGTCCGACCCGTCCGGTCCAGTCAAATCGTACACGAGCTGGCCTAAGTTCCCCAGAGGTCCCTTCACCTCCTGGGGCCTGTATCTGCCCCCACGTCCAAAAAGGTTATCGGGGGGGACAGTGGCCTCTTGGAAAGAGGTTTTTCCATCAGTGTAGCCAATGAGGGCGTCATGAAACTGCCTCAGACCGGGACCCCATCTCATTTCGCCGTATCTCAGGAGGGCAAAGGATCGCGCACCATCGGTGGTCAGGATGCACTGGTAAGTGTTGGTCTGAAAGCAGCCAATGAGAGCTCTCAGTCTTGTTGAGGCTAATTCAACAGCTCAGATAAATATATTTATTGTAACTTTCTCTCCTTTTAACATCAGCATTGTTTGATAAATGATAGAAAAGAGAAAGAATATAGATGGCAGCCTCTAGGTGGAACCAAAGCTGTAGCCTATAAAAACCAAATCCCGTTTCTCCCCTAAAAGTTGATCAGGTTTTAAGCTCAATCAATGAGTGGTGGTTATCTAGCAGTTCCTCAAAAGAAAAGTGACATTTTACCCCTGAAGTGCAGCAGTAGGACACAAGTGGAGGAACTAAACCTGGACCAAAACAGCATGATTGTTTAGGAACCATGTCCGCCCATTTGTTTTTCTCTCAGCTTACAATTGAAAAGGCTCGCCTTGCACACAACAATACCGTTTAAAGTAGGACAAGCATGCAAGCAAACAGCAACACTCCCAGCTTAATCACTCCTTTCAATGCATAAGAGATCTCAGGAATAAGAAACACCCATGAAAGGTTTCTAAACCCAAATATCTGTAAATAGTCTTTGTTGCAGATAGGTGCTGTTCAGTTTAATGGGTTTTTCTTGCTTGTTAATCCCTATGCTGCTGTGTGAGTACATATGTTGTACTGGCTGCAACTTTAATTAAAACGTTAGATCAAAATAAAAAATATTTTAAAAAATCCACCTCTGAGAAGTTGACCCTCTGGTAGGAGACAGGCATCACATGGTCCCATGTGATCTTGAGTATCCAGGCAGGGCTAAATGCTGGCTTCTTTCTCAGACTTTCGAACTTTGTCACTTCATCTGCTGTACGATTAAACACTACCTGGGAATAAACGTCTAACATATCCAGTTTGTGGTAATCCTAATAAATATGACAGAAACAAAAAAAAAATTAATATGAAGCAAAATGTGATTCAGTGACTTTAAGTTAAATTCACCCTTTTGTCTGAACTCAGCAGCAAAAAATATTTAAAGCCATTTTCATTACGTGTCACCTGAAAGTGCAGCTTCCCTTCCCCTTGAGTGAGGTCAGCATCGTCCCAGAAAACAGCCAGCAGCGCCAAATTCATGTCATCAGGGAAACCGCCGGCAGGAGGAGACGGGAGCAGATACTGCTCGTTTTCAGCCGCAGTTTGAAACTGGACCAGGCCGTTATCAGAAAACTAAGGCGAAAGAGGAAATCCGACAGTTTTTCCCTAATGGCTGATATGCAGTAGTTACAATGAATTCCCAATCTATCATTGCAGTCTCACTGAATTTCTGTGCTAGAATAAAACTCAATAATCAAATATTTTGAAGTAAATATGCTGCCATATCATGGAGTATACCGTATGCGCTGTATTATGTTTATTTAAGATTTAAATTAGCTGCAGTCAGGATCAGATAACTGCAGTATGTGCATTCAGGATGGAATAGAAAGGAATATTTAATAAGATTTTATGGAATGAGGCAATTACATTCACATGCAAACATCCCTAATGTGCAATATGTTGGAGTTCACGTGTTCAGAAACAGAGGACTTTTGAAAGGTTTTTCATGACTACTCTTGGTTATTTACAACATTATTTACCTAAATATGTAATAAAAATATAACAACATGGAGAGACTCTGATTCTCTCAAATGTTCCTTATACACCCTGTCACATCATGTTCCTGCAGTTGTTTTTTATTAGTCCCAGTTACTTTCCAGCATTTTCTTGGTTCTGTTCAAGCTTTTTACAGATTATTTACTACTATCAAATTGAAAACCACTCATATGTTCCTTGATATGGTCAAATTTCTTTGTTTCAACATTTTACATGTTGTTTTGGTTCTGTTAAGAATGAAATATAGGGGCATGGAACTTACAATGTTTTGGTGAATATAAAATATATTATATAAATATTCATGAATTATTATATACATTTTTTAATAGATTCAATAGTTATCTGTAATTGCTTGTCCAGTACTCTCTACACTTTTGTTCTTTTAGGATTACGATTTGTATGTTTAATATTTTATGTTTATACTATATATGTTTTATGTATGATTTTTGTCTGTCATGGAACTTGGACAGCTGCAGTCTCACCCAGGGCCTCCTTCAAAATAGACCTGGTTTACCTTGTAAAATTAAAGGTTGAATATTTAAATTATATTAAATGGTGTTATGCATAAGAAAATATGTTGCATGTGTTAGAATCAAATTAAAGTGTAATATTTTTGTCTTACTTTAGCTGAACATTGCTAATCTTAATCATACAGGACAGCTGATGTTTCAAAAGTTAAAGGAGAACAAATATATTCATAATTTAACACTAAAATGTTAATAAAAAAGTCCATCTTCATCACAAAAGCACAAGTCGATGTGTCGCGATACTTCTTCTCCAAAATGATTTGCCAAGAAGTGGTTCAATTTTATAGATGTCACCGTAATAAATTGTGCTTTGAAAGTGATATGTGCCGACTTCACACTGCAGTAACTCACATACACCCTGTCGAACATTTTGCCCATGAAGGGGAAACCCATCGGTGGTCTGATGTAAGGAGAATTGCCATCTTCTGAATCTATTTTAAGTTCCACATCTCCCGCTTCTGTCCCGAAGGGGTACAAGGGACTCTCTGTTGGAGGGAGCACAGACAGTTAATCAGTTGCAAATTATCAACATAAATTTATATAGTAATCAGCTGTTGTCAGACTATTTGCTGAGTTGGGTTTGACTTTAACTATAAACACTCTTTTTATTTGTAAGCCAGCCTATTTCTGCCATGTTTGCAATACTACAAAAGAAAGGAAACAATTCTTTCTGAGCACTTAAGAGTAAATCATTAAACCTAGCCTACATACTCATTTAATCAAACCATCTCAGGAATAATGTACCACAAATACACTGGATAAAGGTAAGCATGTTAGCTTAGGTTGTTAGCTTAATCACTGCATAAGAATCATTTAAAATTCTGCAATGTAGCTTGATGAAGTCAAATAGATTTTTCTCAAAATCATTTAAACTACTTTATGTGTGTTAGTCCTCATATTTAAGAACAGTATGACTCAATAAACCCTTCAAAATAAAGACCTCTGAAAAGCTAGTGGAGCTAATCATCCTTGCAAAAAAAAGCTATTTGTGCATCCAATTAGATGCTAGCACTGGTAACTGACAGGCCAGCAATGGGAGACAGTATAAGGTGACAAAGCTTGTGCCAACCAAGTAGGGATTAGCCTGTTCTCAGGTTAATAAATATGCACGTCGGCGCTTGCAACACTAATGTATGGGACTGAAACCATGCTTACAACACTGGTCAAAACCAGCGTCAAATGTGGATATAACAGTCATTGTGGTAGATGCACTGATGCAGTGTACAGGGAGGAAATACAGGGATTAGCAACTTCATTATTTCCCCCAACTTAAGATACTTTAATTGCTCCAGTATGGAAGAAGACAATGTTGTGTTTCAGATTTGCCAAAGTATGGTGGTCAACAAAAATACCGTGGCATCTCATGAAGTTGAATTAAATCAATAAATAGCTCCTATTAAGTGTAAAAACTGTTAGAAGTAACCCCTTGAATTTTTCAGAAAAACACCTAGAAGCACAGCCCAAAGTAAGCGAGGAATTGTGTCACAATAAGGTTCATATTCAATAGGGATCTCTAGAGATTTCAGAAAATATGTCAAAATTCTTGTATCTTCTTACTTTCCCTGAACTCAATGCCTGAGACTTTTATCCTCGCCTGTATCTCCACTAACCACCACCCACCTGCTACCCCCATTACCTTCCCTCGACTCTTACAAGAGCTGATTAAAGGGCTATACCCGATATTACCGGCTAGTTTAGTTAGCGGTAGCGGCTAGTTTTTTAGCTTTCAACTTTCAAAACGTCCAGATCCTTAGGGGAACGCTCTTACTGGCTGATCAGAATCCAGATGTTCCAAAAGTTCACCCTTGTGGCAGAGAAAGAACATTACGCTAAAAAGCTAGCCGGGATCGCTAACTAAACTATCAAAATCGAGTATATATCGATATCGAGTATAGCTCCATTAAGCTAAAAGGGTTAAATACCAAGAATGTACTGTAGGCAAAGTGATAATATGGGGTTAGCTTATTAGAAATGCCAACATCTGCTGACTTTCCAGTCACCAGTGTGGCTATAGTCTCCCACGCAGTAGATAATGGAATAAGTTACTGGATCAGACACGACTTAGTGCTCTGATTTCCCAATGCTGGTCTAAAGGCAGTAACTTACTCTTTCTTTTTTTCATTTGAAAAAAATGAATAATTACACTTTTTTTAACATGGGATAGTGTCACAATACAAGGTTTTTCTAATATAAATACATAAAAACAAAAACAAAACAGTCACTAACTACCAAGCGTGTTGAATATAAATGTATAGCTAACCCTTCTGAGGTAACATCCTGCACATTGTGCTGTTTTCTGGGCAGGAACAGGCATAAGTCCCCGGTAAGTTGATGCAGGTTGATTGCCTGGAGCACGGTGCAACTGATACGCATTCATCCAAGTCGACACATCCCATTTTTCCATGACCATTATCTTGAGTAGGTTTCCATCCGTTGTTGCAGGAACATTTGTAACCTGCCACATTGTTGATGCAGGTGGCAGCAGAGTGACACGGCCCATTTGCCTGCAGGCATTCGTTAACGTCGGCACACAGTGGCCCAATACTCATGAAACCTGGCATACACGCACATACAAATGACCCCGGAGTGTTGTGACATTGAGCGAGGGGATGGCAGGGATTGGTCAGGGCGACACACTCGTCCACGTCTTTGCACCAAGAGCCATTGCCAGCAAAGCCGATGTGGCAGTGGCATGAGAAGGAACCAGGAGTGTTCCAGCAGTGCGCCAAAGGATGGCAAGGTGAATCCTCACATTCATTGTTGTCAAGACAAGCACCCGTCTCCTCGTGATACCCCAGTGGGCAAGAGCAGTTGTACCCTCCTGGCAGGTTTGTGCAGACCTGGTCATAGCGGCAGGTGGTGTTTAACTCGCATTCATTGATATCTTCACAAACTGAGCTGATGGGTTTGTATCCAGGCGAGCAGAGACAGAAGAAGGACCCCACTGTGTTGTTACATAACGAGTTCTCTGGGCACGGGAGGCCATCTGGGTTGTGACACTCATCTACATCCTGGCACTCTGTGCCATTCAGAGTGAAGCCTTCATTACAGGGACACAGGTATGACCCCAGGGTGTTTACACATGTTGAATGTGGTTGGCACAGTGAGGAGTTATATGCATATGAGCATTCATCCACATCCACACACTCTGTTTTATTACTCCTGAATCCCTTGTCACATTCACAGTAATATGACCCAGCGGCATTCACACATGTACCGTTGGTGCAAAGCTCCCCCAGATCTTTGTTAATGCATTCATCGATGTCCACACACAAGTCTCCAATGCTGGAAAATCCAGCATTACAGAGACAGAGGTAGCTTCCGTTGGTGTTCAAGCATGTGCTATGCTCAGGGCAGATGGAGTTATCCAGGCATTCATTGACATCCTCACAGTCGGTGCTGTTGCTTTGGTAACCTTCCCAACACTTGCACATGGAAGACCCCACTGTGTTGAGACAGTGAGAAAAAGTCGGACAGCGGATGAGGCCGAGGGAGCACTCGTCAATGTCCAAACACAGAGAGTTGTTGCCTGAGAAGCCTGGGTCACAGGAACAGTTATAGCCTCCCTCCAGGTTAACACAGGTACTGTTATCAGGGCAGGTGAAGTTTCCGGTTCCGCATTCATCGATGTCTTGACAGTGTGTCCCGTTGTCCTTGAAACCTTCCCAGCAGCTGCATATGTAAGAACCATTTGTGTTGAAGCAATAGGCGAAGGCAGGGCAGACTTCATCCTGAGACAGAGCACATTCGTCTGTATCCAAACAGCTGGTGCCATTTCCTTCATAACCCACCACACACTGACAGTAGAAGGAGCCCTGGTGTGGATGGCACACCGCTAACGGGTGGCAGCTGCTGCTAGCATTGAGACAGTCATCTTGACTCACACATGTCCCCTCGCTGTACGCCTTTCCCAAGATACAAGAACAGCTGTAGGAGCCCGGAAAGTTGCTGCAAGTCATGTTGCTGCTACAAGCTATAGGCAACTCGCACTCATTCACGTCATCGCAGACAAAGCCGTCACCCTGGTAGCCGTCCGTGCAGCGGCAAGCATAGGACCCGTTGGTGTTGAGGCACCACGCCAGGGCGCTGCAGTTGTTTGGCAGGGTAGAGTACAGCTCACACTCGTCCACATCCTGGCAGTCAAAACCGTTTCCCTCCATGCCGTGTGGGCAGGCACAGGAGAAAGATCCAGGCATGTTTGTGCAGATGGCAACTGGGTGGCAGCCTCCATTTTGGACTTGGCACTCATCAAAGTCTATAATTTATCCAAAATGGGACAGTGTCAGGGAAGCAACCCCAAAAAGGTGCTAAAAGAGAGCTTGCAAGAGATTCCACTTACAGGGGCACAAAAGCAACTTGAACAATGAATATTCATGGTGAGGTTTGGATACTTACCAGAGCAGTTCTTCCCATCGCCTGTGAAACCGCTGAGACAGAAGCAGGAATGGCTGCCTCTTGTGTTGATGCACTGGGCAAACTCGCTGCACTCCTGCTGTCCGGTCTCACACTCGTTCACATCTTCAAAGGCGATAAACAAACGGGGAGAATGGTAGGAAGAAGGAAGATAAGATTATTAAGTTTGACGAGGTAAAAACTTCTCATTTTCAGGTGTTGAAACCTTCTTTTAAAGATTAACTTTAATTTACAAGTATTACAAATAGAGGTACTGTTACTCTGTTAGTGTGGTAATGGTGGAAGCCTTTCTAACTCAGGAGGATAGAGATTATGGTATGTTTTATCACTCTGCATGACCTCTTTTTTGCCAAAGAAATTAAATTAAATACAAATCAAACTGCACATTCTTCTATATATCACATAATATACTGTATGACACAGAAAATCTTTTTTACTGGATTTAAATAAATTGTGTTTTGACCCCATAAACAATATAACACATATTAAGAGTTAAACTCTGGTTCTCTTCCAACTAATAGTAACAACAACAAATGCTGATGATGTACTGTTGTTGACATGTACAAACCTCATTCCTGAAAAATGGATTCTTTAACAATAATTCATAAAAAAAACTTAAATTAGTAAAATCTCAATTTGTTTGAAACTTTAACAGACACAAGTTCAGAGAAACTATTGAGAGCGTAAGGGGGGAATGTTTGTTTGTAAAGGCTGACAACAGAGAGTATGCACTGAGATTTTGTGTGATTTTCAAGCCGCTGGATGACAGACCCCATACCAGCATGATCAGTATGACCACACGGGCTCAGGAGTACCTCAGTAACCCATTTTCACTTGACATAAGATACTACTGCATCCACAGAAGTAGCCTGAAACTAAATCATACAAGGAGAAACATATAAATTAACTTAACAGAAACACTTGAATTTTCATCTAATGTAGGCAGAGAGACAGTGAACACATTTCTGTAGTCAGATGAGTTTCAGCTTTTCAATGGTTCAGCTTTTGGAAAAAAATGGTTTATTGACCCAATGATCCCAATGACGATTCACACTGCTATTGGATAAATGTGGAAAAGCCAGTATGGGGGAGAATTTATTACATGAGTGACATATGTGTGATATGCACACACTGATGCAGAGATGTATGTTGGAATGTAGGAAAGACATATTCCATCAGTAAAACTATGTTTTAACCAAGCGGCAACCTCCCGCTTGGAAACGTGATGCCCATGCGGAAGTGAAAAATATTGCAGTTCCCTCTTCATCCGCTAGGGGCTGGCTCCAAAACAGAGCAGTTTCTCATTGGCTCCCATGTTAAAAACGCCAACTTTACAGCAGAATTAAACATGTTTACAGCCTGGTACAAAAAACCATTTTAGGTTTAAAATGTCAGGTTTACCTTCATGACAACTGTGGGGGGAGTAAAAAAAATTCTAGCGCCTCTATTTAGAACTTATTCAACCCTAAAGTTCCTCATTAATTATGGGCGTGTCCTTTTGATTGATAGGTGCCAGATATCCGGGAAAACGAGGCCTAGCGTAGCACAACCGC
>JAVQJG010053511.1:0-20621 GCA_036024015.1 Craterocephalus amniculus | reverse complement strand
ACAATCGCAACATTTAGTTTAAAAAATGGTGACCAAATAATCTGATATTTGTAAATTTATGTCCATTTGCATTTCTTTGATTGAAATTATTATTATGATTATCATTAATAATAATAATTATTATTATTATTATGAAATTATTATTATGTCAGTGTGCCATTAAAACAAATCAGAAACACATATTATTAATAAGGTCAGAAGTTTTCACAGTGTTACTATTGTTTACATAATTCAGCTTCTTGCTGATTCTTCTCTTTAGATGCTTTCTCTCGTTTCCTTGTTTTAATTCCTTTCATTATGCGTCCATAGGCCCCCCCCAGGATCTCCCAACCAGGGGCCAACCTCTCCAAAGCATCCGGGCCACGCGTCTCCTGCAGCAGCAGCAGCAGCACAGCCAGCAGCAAATGGTCCAGATGACGTCTGTTCAGGGCCAGGGAGGCTCTGTGGGACCCCAGCCGGAAATGGGACTTCCATACGGCACCCAGGGGTCCAACCAGAGCTCCCTGTACGGGCTTAACCCCTCCATGAGCCAAATGATCCACCAGCAGCAGCAGCAGCAGCAGCACCAGAGCCAAAGCGTTCAGGCATCCATGGGTCTTCCACCGCAGCACAACCCCGCTGGGGGCCCGCCTCGGCAGGCAGGTGCGGGCCCCGGGGTCGGAGGGATGCCCGGAGGCCCCGGGGGTGGTGGAGCCGGAGGCTACGGAGGACAAGGGATGTTAATGAACTCCATGAGCCAGCCCCTCAAAGGCCCCCCCAACGCCAAAGTCCAAGCTCAGAGACTGCAAAGCATGCTGGGAGCCGGAGGAGGTGGGGGGGGCATGGCAGCTGGCGGCTGGCCGCAGCAGCAAGGACAGAGTCTGCAGGCCATGGGGGGGGGAGTGGGGAGGACTACAGGAGGAGGGGGAGGGGACATGGTGGGCTTCAGCTCCGCCCAGGGCTACGGGATGCAGCCGGGGCAGCCCCCCCGCATGGCCAAGCAGCACTTCCCCGGCCCGGGACCGGCCATGGGCCAGGGCATGGACCCCAGGGTGGGCAACCCCGCGGCGGGGATGGGCGGCCCCATGATGGGCCCCCACATGGGGGGCCAGCCCAGGACCAACCAGCCCCGCCCCATGGTGATGAACCAGGGCATGAACCAGGGGGTGATGGGCCAGGGCATGCCCGGGATGGGAGGCTTCGGTCCGGGGCCCGGGGGGCCGGGAGGTGGCGGGGGCGGACCCTACGGGCCGGGGGGAGTCGGGGTCGGAGGTCAGCCGCAGGGCTACCAGAGGACAGCCAATCAGGACATGTCATCCTACGGATATGGGGGCGGGCCCTCAGGCGGCGGAGCCTTTGGATTGGCCGACGGCTCAGGGGCGGAGCTGGACTCGAGCGACGGCTGGATGGAGGAATTTTTCCCGAGCCAATAGCCGACGGGGAACGTTCGTCCGGAAGGAGCCGAGCCGAGCGAGGGCGGCCATGTTTTCATTTTTAAAACATGAAAAAGGTTACAAACGACTTATTGTGTTGTTTTACGTGTACGTGTGTGTGTGTGTGTGCGAGCGTGTGTGTGTGTGTGAGATGGAAAGACCTCTCTTACGTCTTGTGCATATTAATGAAAAAACAATATTAGAGATTAAAAGGTATGTTTCATTCGTTTCCCTCTTTTCTCCACGCCATGAATTTTCCTCGTGTTTTTTCTCCCCGGGGCGGATTGGGAACCACAGACTGATGACGGGGAAGCCAGACTTTACGTTTTGTGTGTTTGTGCCACCCGGCTCAGCGCCTCACATCTATGTGAGGAGCAGGAGGCGCTCTGGATGCTCCCATTTCCTGTCTCAGATTAAAAAACTCCATGTTAGAAACAACATACATATAGAAATCATTCACAGCCCCGAACCTCCCTCTCTGTTTAGATCGTGCACATCACAACAGCGAATCATTGTCCTCTATCGTGCAACTCAAGTGCAATCAGCTGTCTCGTGCGTTTGTAGGAGGGGGTCCGTTTCCAATTGTTGCGTCGCTCCGGATGATAAGTGTGCACGTAGAGTAGGGCTGGGCGATATATAACCCATTTTTATATCTCCATCATTTTTTTCTTGATTACGATTTACAATACGAATAAATATCTCAATATAATTTTTGGGGTCAAATAACCAAGGTTTAAATTTACAGCTTTAAGTGCTAAATGCATTTTTACATAAGATCAGAAGCACATATTCGTCAAAATGTTGACTAAAATTAAAGTATATGAGTATTAAAATGATAAATAAGTTTCCATGACCAGAACAACGATGCAGTTGTGAAAAATGCTTAAAAAGAGATACTTTTAACTCAAAACAAGCTAAGTCGATATAAACGATTTTCCTTCATTCTATATCTCATGTGAAAATCTCAAAATATCGCCCAGCCCTAACATACAGGAAGACAAAGGGAGTGAAAAGCAGGAAAATGGGGGAGAGAATAGGCAGCTTAAAACAAGCACTTGGACTAGAATCAGACAAAAAAAAGCAGCAACCTGAGAGGGTGTGTAAAACGACGTGAACCTTCTGTCCGACACGAGCTTCAGAGTTACACGGAGCAAAGCGATCGCTGGGCACTGAATGTATTCAAGCACCACAAGTGACTTCTTCTTTTTAAAAGGAAATCAATTGAAAGCCCAACTACTTTGTTTTATTTGTTGCTTCTTTTATCTCTCAATGCTGGTTGTGTCTTTGTGCATTTAAAGAGAAATAAGGGGAAAAAAAACATTAAATTAGCCTTCGTTTAGGTTGTCGTCTCCTGAAGATCCTGTTTGTCCTCCCCATGGCAGCGCAGCTTTCCCCATCCATGGCTTCTCTGCTAACGTAACTGTGCTAGACTGAAACACTACTGTTAAGAAATGCAAGTCGCCCCCTTCCAGTGCTTCACTAGAGAAACAAACTATTGCTCAGCCTCGGATCTGAGACGACTTTAGGCAGCGGATTCGGCTTAAAGGGTGACGACGACGGCGGAAATAGTGCTTCCACTGAAGCCAGCGTCTCCCCGGAATGAAGCTGGGTTTTGTACGTTAGAGCTGGTGGATATTGCAAGTGTTCCTATCGATCCGATATCAAGTCAGTCTGCAATACAGATATCGATACCGATGCTTTTCTGCTTGAAATTTCACATTTTTAATCAACGAACTGAGCAGCAGAATTCCAATGAGAGTAATTTTGTTTGTAAGCAATGTTAAAATAACTAATATTATAGTTTGCAAAAAAATAACAATAATGCAAATTAGATAGAAAATGCAAAACCATTTATATATTCTTTGGCTTTTTGCCATCAAAATCCTCTCCAAGAAAATCAGCAATTTAATCAGGCTGGTATCGATCGATGCAAGCCTTGGTATCGATAGTATCGATATCCAGATCTGCCCGGCCCTCGTGTCTTTCACTCATCATAAACAAGTCGTCTCGTCCGCCTGATGTCTGCGTGATGAACGTCTCCGATAGGTTTCAGATCTTGTTGACATCTTTGAACTGTTTCATAATCTCGAGTGTCTGTATTACTTTGTATTTAGCTCATCGGCGTGAACGTTTTCCAGACAATGATGTAATCAACAAAAACCAAAAAGCCTTCGTCTCTCCAGACTAACTCCTCATCATCGTGTGCTGTCGGTGTGGTATAAATCCAACCCTTTAAACACAACTTTTTTTACCACTTCGTGCGCCGTCCCGGAAGCTTTGCTGCAGTTCTAGCAGCTCTAGTTTTTTGCTTTTGTGGGGTTTTGGGAGCAGATGTCCTTCCTCGCTGTGTCTGAACATCAAGGCTGAACAGGTTGCAGCTGCCCCCAGTTTCCTTTTATCTTTTTCAATCAGGGGAAGGTGGTCAGATCATTTATACCCATGGCTGGATAAACCCTTGAACTGAGTCTGATCTCTGTGGAGAAAAACTCCTCCGATCATAGTCCCAGAGCTACGTGCGTAAGAAAACACCGGCCCCAGGAGTCTCAACACCTCTATGTCCGTCTGTCTTTTGTAAGCCTGAAGGTTTGAAGTCTCCTAAGGCAGAGAAAGAAAGCTTCCTCCAAATATCATGTATCGGGACCAAGTCTGTAGACATGTTTTTTGTTTTTATTTTATTTTGATTTTTTTAACTGGTGCTGACATATATGTGATTATGAGAAAAAGTATATAAAAGATAATGGCTATTTGTAAATATGTTTTTACAGGTTTAAATACATCAGAAAATACAGTCTCTACTCTGTAAAGAATTTACTGTTTGTTGGAAAATAGAGATGTATTTTTATTTTGAAGTTTTTCGGTTTCACTTTTAACCCATCTGAGCTATGCCATTGCACTTCAGACAATGTCTTACTACTAATTTGTATTGTAAACCTCCTATCTGTTTTTTGGATTTTTTTTTCCTAGTTCGAGATTTGACTCAGTTCTTAAGCAGTGCTTATTTCTTTTTATCCTGTACAGAATACTGAAATGTTAACAAAAGAGAATTACAAGACTTTTTTTTGTTTGTTTGTTTTTCAAGAAGATACAATAAAGAGAGATTGTTCTCGCTGATCATACGAAAAGCAAAGGTTTTTGTTGTTCATTTGGTTCATTTGTATCACAAATAAAAATGCAAGTAAACATGTTTGCATTAACACTGTCAACATATAAATGGCATAAAGGAAGGCATGTGTATTATTTATTCCAAAAGCTTTACATACATCGGGATGCTGGGGTCATTTTAAATCCAAAGCAAGAGAAAGGGAGTGAGAACGAACAGATTAGAAACATGTTCAAGTTAAAAGTTCAACCATGAAAGAGACGGTGCAGATTTTGGGACTTTACCTGGATGTGAATACGAAAAAAAAAGTTCTGTAAGTTAAGCTTAATGTGAGTAAATGGTGTTTCAACATGCATCACTTTGCAAATGTTTTGGTCACAAAACCAGCTGGAGCGTTTTTAGTGAAACGTGGATGAATCTTCGAGTCTTCGATGCAGCGATGTGGAATAAAATGTTACATCTCGGATTTAAGATTTGGAATAATATGCTGTTCAGTGCCCCATTTTGTTGCATTGTTTCTGCCATGCATTCACTATTTTCTGCAGGTTGCAGGTCAGTTCAGAATATTTTACTAAAAAGCCATGCTGTTCATGTATGCATGTGATTTTCTTAAATAGGCATCGGTTCCCTGGAAAAAGCATCAGCTTCACAGATGTGCAGGTCCCCCGTGCCTTGTTTTATAAAGCACGCCCATCACAACTGGCTTTATTGTGCCAGTTACACGTTTAATTGTTCCTCTCCTTTTGATGGAAGCAACATCCATGATTCTGCAAAACAAATTTCGGGTTTTGTTTCCCCAGCACAGTTTTCCTCTGCAGATCAGACCAGCAGTTTCTCTGCTGGTCTTCTTCATCAATGCCTTTTCTGTCTGCTTGTTTAAACTTTTGTTTTGTGTTGCAGATGAACTATGTTCACTGGTTTTCAGAAGTGTTCCTGAGCTCGTGCAGTGGTTTCTAGTCTATTCAAAATGCAGCACAGCCCGATGGTCCAAATTAAAGCAACATTCGATACTTCAGTGTCATGAAAAAAAAATCCTTCAGGATTCTTCGGATTTAAGCACATATTTATTGTTAATTTTTGCCGAGAAACTTTAGTAAATGTTTAAAGAAATGATGAAGTCCACCTGGTTTAAGAAGTAAACAAGTGATCGGGTCTAAGTAGGAAAGTGATCTGTGTTGCTTTTTTTGGTTCAGCAGAGTTAGGGTTAGCTTATGCCTAAATATGATAAATGACCATCAATAGAGTTAAACTTTATTTTGTTTAGGTTTTGTTTGTTTTTTCCCTGTTGGACAGAGGACCCAAGCTATGAATTTGGGATTTGGGGAACATGAGACATTATTTTCGCATCTGGATTGGAAACCACAGACTCCAGATTTAAATTCCACTGACAATCTGTAGGATGTGCTGGTGAGGACGTTACCTGGCAGTGCATATTCCCCATCATGTAAGATCAAACTGAAAAATCAATGCAACTGTGAAAATAAATATTGTGACATTGCTCATCTTTTGAAAACAATTCCAAAGCAAATGTGTGCAGAAATGACGACTTAAAGGTGTTCAACAAACTATCCACAGGGATGTAAATAAAGTTTAATTAATTAATTAAAAGTCATTGCACCAATTAGTAAAACAACTCTTTAAGAATGCACTGTCAATAATATACACAGTCATTCACACACATTTAAACATACAAAAATAATGCAATTAGCATGCAGCACATCCAAAAAATAAGATTAAAAAATAAAAAAAGTTTTAAAAAAATTTTAAAGTGAGGGAGTGGGGAGAGTGATATAAAGTCTACAGTTCTATTACTTGTGTTACCTGTTTCCATTTATTTATTTATTTTAATGATCCATATTTCAGCTGTAGTCTTGCTGTAATTTCTTCCATAAAAACCTGTTTCACTTTGTTCCTCCACTGCATGACATTAGCTGGTTCTGGTTTCATCCAGGAAAGTCTAATAGTCTTCTTTGCTATCATAGGCGGGGTTCTTAACAAATAAGTACAGTTTCTGGCTATAAGAGTTTTATGTAATATTCCAGACTAAACCAAGTTGGTTCAAAAAGTAAATTAACATGCAGAAATATTAGCATTTCTTTTTGGATACTTTTCTGGGCAAGCCCAGAATATATGGGTGAAGTCCCCCACCAACCCACAATTTCTCCATCATATTGTAAGTTGGAGTATAAAAAATACAGATCTTCACCTTGCAGTCAAACTCCTTCATTCACACATATTCTTTCTTTCAATATCTTTATCAGGCTATTTTCATCTTTATCTGGCCATCGTTTCAGGTTGGGCCCCTTTTCCCTCCAGAACTTCTTGGAGCATTCTACAGAGATTTAGCAGCATCCATGATGAGAATCTCCCGTTCTGAGCTGTGTGACATTGTGTATCATCCTGCTGGAAGCAGCATCAGAAGATGCTCCACTGGGCTCAGGAAGGGATAGACATGGTCAGCAGCAATACACTGAGCTGGATAAGCCATGAAAATCTCACCTACACCAGTGGTCCCCAACCTGGGGTCCCTGACCCCTAACGGTGTACTCCAAAGACTGCAGGGGGTCCCCGGGGCTTTAAACATTTAGAAAAATCAGTTCAATTCAGCTTTATTTGTATAGTGTCGATTCATGACCACATCGTCACTCATTCATGCAAGCCAATTAATGACAAATACTATGTAAGGAAACCAGCAGATTACATTGAATCTAGTCTTCATTCCAATCCCCCATCCTGAGCATGCTGAGGCGACAGTGAAGAGGAAAACTGCCTTTAAACAGGAAGGAAAAACATCCAGCAGAACCCAGCTCAGGGAGGGCAGCCATCTGCCTGGACCGGTAGGAGGTGGAGAGGACAGAAAAACCAACATACATCATATTTTATCCAGGAGATCTGCTGAAAGGAGGAGGGATACTTTAATGGTGAAGATGAAAAGCTTAGTGCATCATGGGACGTCCCTCAGTAGCCTAAGCCTATAGCCACCCCTAACTATAAGATTTATCAGAAAGGAAGGTTTTAAGTCTGATCTTAAAGGTAGAGAGTGTGTCTGCCTCCCGAATCAAAGGAGGGGCAGGGGGTCCATGGGTTTTTGTGTTTGCATGAAGGTTGTCCTTCAGGAAAACAGTTTGGGAACCAGTGCTGGACACCTTTTCACCAGCAGCAGCCTGAGAAATTTCCTGTTCTTAGCTGAAAGGAGGGGGCCCTGGTGTGGTCTCCTGCTGCTCGAGCCCATCAGAGATGCTTTTCTGCATAGTTTGGTTGGACTTCCTGTTACCTTACGTCATCTCCAACCAGTCTGCCCACAAACCTCTGACATCAACAAGACTTTCTGCTTGTCACTGGATATTTTCCTTCTACAGACCATTCTTTGTAAACCTTATAGATGGTTGTGTGTGAAAATCCCAGTAAATACTCCGACCAGCAGCCATGCCACGTTTCATCCTCATTCTGACGCTCAGTTTGAACTTCAGCAAGTCATCTCATCTAGTGTTACCATGTAGTTAAACCAGTGTAAATGAGTGCATGTCTCAGGGCTACTTCCACTGATTCATGCCCCTGTATCCCTAAAACTTACTGTGTATACTAAGGCTGAAGGAGACACATGCACACGAGCATGAGGCACCTAAAACCAGACTGACTAACTGCTGCAGTAATGATTCGTCTAACATAGCTGATTTGCATAATTAGACTTGCATATGCTAAAGAGCAGAGCTTTAATTCTGTCTGGCAGTAATGGAGACAATGAATCACTGGCTCCCTGCTGGTGTCAGCAGACAGACAGACAGACAGACACACGGGCCACATGCAGGGCCGAGACCTTTCCGTTCAATTCATCCTCCGCGCAATCCGCCTCCTCTTCATCCTCTATCAGCCACGACTCTCCTCTTCATCCCTTCACATCGTCACGGCCACCTTCCTCTACCTCTTCTTCTCCTATTTCTGCGCCAGCTCTCCCTTCTCTTCTCTGTAGCTGCCTTGTTTTTCTTATCCTCTCTAACCCCCACCCGCCATCGCCACACACACATCCAACACACTCCTGCTCTCCCATTTGACATTGATAAATGGAGACTTACGGAAATGACAGCATCATTACTCATGCTCAGTAGCGACACCACCTAGGACAGAAAAAAGCGCGAGTAAAGGGGGGAGGATGAAGGACAGGACGGGGGGAAGATGGAAGTGATGAGGGGTGGAGGAGAGCAGCATCCGTCGGAGGTGTTTGCTGTATCCTAAGCGACACTCCTACATCTTCCGGGGAGCATGATGTGGAGATGTTCATTACTGGTGTGAAAACGCAGAGCAACTGTTCCCTGCAGCTGCAGCATGGAAGCTTTAACAAATCCAACCGAATCAGCAAAGGAGGAACTTCCCTGTTCCTTCTTTACACCAATCATTTGTTGCAAAAATGAGAATATAAATAGTATGTGCCAATGAACAACAGGTATAGTGATTAGATTTATTATTTTGACCAAATAAATAAAATAACACTGCGATAAATTATGCATTTATTTTCGTTTTTAACCAGCCAGTCTGGCCCATTTTCGGCCTTTTCCTTTAAGCAACTTTGTCTTTGTAATGATACAAAAAAATATTCTGAAATGCCTCCAACTGATCCAAAATACTGCAGCGAGGGCTCTGATGGGAATTATCTCAGAGATTTCATTTCTCCAAACTAAAATTCTTCATCAAAAAAACAGCGTTAATATTTAGGACACCTCAATTCCATCATGGCTCTGTGGGAGGAAAAAACAAAAATCAAAGTGGCAAAAGAACAGTTTGAACCTTAAAATCATGCTGCTGATATGCAAAGAAAATTGTGAAAAACCCTCAGAAAACCTGGAGATTGTATATTAAAGAGCTGATTGTTCCATATTCGCTCTCAGACTGCAGGTCTGCTTGTGCTTCCTGGAGTCTCTGTGGAACCAGAAACTCTCTACCTTTAATATCAAGCTTAAAACCTTCATTTCTGATAAATCTTATAGCTGGGGTGGTTTAATCCTGTAGTCATGCTGCTATTGGTTTAGACTGCTGAAGGCTGTCCCATGATGCACTGAGCATTTCCTATATTTCCTTGTATAAACTTGTGACATCATTAGCATCATTAACTTCTGTTTCTCCCTCTCAGTGGGTCTCCAGGGCTAAAAATGGCATTAGTCACAGGTCTCTTCTTCTCGTACCGATTCAGTCAGAAGGATGCCCTCCCTGGTTCTGATTCTGGTTCTGGAAGAGGTTTTTCTTTTCTGTTAAAGGGGAGTTTTCACCTCTTCACTGTTGGCCGCCCTCTGTGTGCTCAGGATGGAGGGATGAATAAAAGTCAATTCAATCCATTTGTTTTTTAAGCTAGCTCATTATTATTCATAGATGAGTTTGGATGGACACAGTTATCATAAACAGGACTGATGTGGATTTATTTTAATAAATTAATTGGTTGGAATTGATTATGTCTGCAAAAGGCCTGAGACGACTTTGTTGTGGATCGGCATTATAATATTAGTTTTATTATAGTTTTGTTTGTCCACCTGCAGGGTTAAAGGATCCCCATTCAGGTCATCGAGTGAATCAGATAAATACAAACAGATTCAAAATGAGCCTTCCAACAATGAAAGAAACATTCATGCAAAGAGCTAAAAGAAAAAAAAGGAAACAGTCATCATCAGAAAACAAAGTGGCAAAAGAACATTTTGAGCCTTAAAACCCTGGAAGAGGAGCGTGCTGCTGATAGGCAAAGAAGTTTGGAAAACCTTCAGAAAACCTAAGGAATGATTGTTCAAAACTTTTATGAGAAAGTCTGGCTCACTGGAAGCAAAACTTTAAAATGTCATCGTGGAGATAAAATAGAACCTGCTGTTCTGCCAGCTGAATGACTGATGTTAAAGCTTGTAGTGGAAAAAAATTTATTCACTGAAATAAAGAAATGATAAAAATAGAAGGGATTTGATGAGAGGAAAAGAAATCAGGAGCAGATTTCACTGAAAATATAATTACATAGGTAAATGTAGACCAGTAGAGATTGTTTCATATAGTTTTTTTTTGTTGTTGTTGATTTTTGGCCTGGTATCCATTTTACAAAGTGTCCCTTTTTAAAACAGCTTTTTAATCTCAATGAGACTTCCTGGCAAATAGAGATTAGGGTAACCCTTGAAATTTAATTGGTCATCCATGTGGCCACCGCAATGTCGATTGGTAGTTTATCAAGTTTATTAACATGAGAAATAAGATCTTCCTGCTTCTGTTATAATGTTTTATTTTAATTGTGTTAACCCCTTGATATTAAAATGATAAGAAAAAAAAACAAATTGAATAAAAGGGGGGGAAATATCTGGGGGGAAAAAATCTGGATACTATACCATCAAATATCAACTAAATTACAAATAAATAAATAATAAAAAGTAAATATATGAATCACAGTAAAATTAGAAATAAACGAACAATTACATGAAAGGTTTCTTTTTTTACTTTTAAAAAGTCTCAAACTCGGGAAACAAGGAGTTAGTTATATTTTTTTATGTTCCTTTATTTTGTTCTGTTAATCATTTTGGCTTGTTCTTATACATTTGTGCTACAGTATTGAAATTACTAAATACATCAGCTATAAACCTGTGTTTTCTGAGATCATGACACATGGCAATAAAAAATGTTAGTGATGTATTTTTTACGAGAAGGTTTACCATAGTGGCTACATGGCTAACCAGTGTGTGATATATGGGCGGGTACATGGTTGGGTTTGGGAGTTAAAAACAGAGCAAGAGTCAGTAGATTCTGAACTTCTGTTAACTGATTCATCACTGGTCCGTCTGTGTATTTAATGCAATGTAAGTCGGATTTCTTTGGTGCTTTTAAAGTTCAGACCTTGTTGGGGTGGCAGTAGCTCAGTGGATAGAGCTGTCGCCTGCTAAACAGGAGATTGGTGGTTTGATTCAACCCCACTACATAGGTGCTGTACGAATGGGTGAATGAGATATGTCATGTAAAAGCTCTTTGACTGGTCGCCTAGACTAGAAAAGTGCTCTACAAGTTGTAGAAACTTAAAACAGCTTCTTCTTTTTTTTCACAGAGCTGCTGACAGCAGCCTTGTAGTTCATCCAAAATGTGTATTACTCTGCGGCAGCATCACCCCACATTTATATCAAACAATACTACGTGTACGACTGATTTAATCCAACAAACACGGGTCAGAAGTACCAATTAATTCAATTCAATTCAACTTTATTTGTTTAGCGCCAATTCATAACAAAGTCATCTCAAGGCACTTCATTGACAATCAGTTTAAGTAATCTTATTGTCATACATTCATATATACACTAGACAATTGATAACAAAATAGCCTATGTAAGGAAACCAACAGACTGCATCGAAAACAGTCTTCGATCAATCCCCTTCTGAGCTGCTTCAGGCGACAGTGGGGAGAAAAACTCCCTTTTAACAGGAAGGCAAAACCTCCAGCAGAACCCGCCTCAGGGAGGGCGGCCATCTGCCTCTCCTCGACCGTTTGGGGATCGGGTTAATGTGCTGCAGCCATCTTTAAACATGAAGTTGGAGGTTGTGAAGATCTCCAGCTTTCCAGTTGGAATTCTAACTCATTGAAATGGAACGCAGCATAATTCTCACCAAATTAACAATGATCCTGTCTGGGATTGCAGTGAGTGACTGACCAGCCCACACTGACATCCATGGCTTTGATTTCACGACATCCATTGTGGATCGTAAAAAAAAATGCATTTATACCAGGGTGGAATTATTCCGATCTCCATTGACTCTGTGTCTATACTCCAGCGTAGGGAAACGCGCCGAGTTGCTATTTTTTTCCCAGATCTGCAGGCAGCAGTAGGCTGGTACCAGTCGATAAACTCCACAAGGCGGAGTTTTTTCCATTAACAATTTTTATCCACGTAAGTACTTTTAGGCGTCTCAATGGATTTTATGCCGCAGATCACCAGCATGGCTGCAGAAGCAGGGATGTATACAGTCATTACATCTGGAAAATTCAGTTTTATGTCACTTTTGCCTGTAGTTTGGAGGTAGTCAAACATCTGTGTCTGCGTAGCCAGGATGCACGTCAGGTTTAGCGCTGCAAGCGGCACGCAAACATACTTGTGTACATACTTGTTTACAGTACATACTTACTGTGAACTGCAAAGGCACAAAATGGTCGATACCAGAGGCCACCAATAGGGGGAGTATGCAGCACGTGTTCTCTGAAAGTTGCACGCTGCCGGTCCGTTGTAATTCTCTTTTCTCCACTAATATGTTAAAAAAAACTGACTTTGAAAGCGAGGAGAAGAAGAGGAGAAGATAACTTTTACTGTAGAAACTAAAGGGAAAAGATGTTACACGGAAATTCGCTAGATGTATACCAGAAGCGGAGACCCCCGGGGCCGCTTGAGACTTTCTGAAATATCTTCCACAAATGTTATTATTACACAGGAGAGATGACCAATAAAATATGTCACATAAGCACACAGACATCTTACCTCAACACATCATAATCATCATCAGGCAGCCTCCTGTAGCTCCCTGCTAACAGAGACACACCAGCACACTTCTGAAACGGGCCCCAATCAGAGCGACAAACGACGTGTCACAAAGAGAAGATAACGCAAGAGAATCATTCACTCGCCACTTCCCGGAGAGAAATAAGAAGAAGAAATGTAGCTGCAGAGATGTGGACGGGGGGAGACATATGGAGCGGAGAGAGGATGGAGGCGGAGGGGGAGCGAAAGGGAAAAAAGTGTGTGCGTGGTGTCAACTTGATAAATGTGGTGCAGGAGCCATTGTGGTGGTGGAGGAGTAGGAGGCCACCAGATAACAGTGGAGCAAGGCCCAAGCTGTGTCACTCACACACACACACACACTCACACACACACACACACACACACACACACACACACACACACACACACACATGGATATCTAATTACCTTTGGATGACTTTATCTTCTGTTTTGCTGAGCTATTTAAATGTAAAGTATCAGAGAGGCATCAGTGCTCCGCATGCTGTCCCGGCTCGTTCAGTATGCACATATAGATATATATGCAGAGTAAACATATACAGAGTTAATCAGCTGCTGGGAGGACTTTCTGCCCTCTCAACATTAAAGCAATACAGGAGCCATTTACTTGGAGGCAAATGAGCTACAAATTGCTTGTGAGGAGTGATATGGTTTCACCTCTTTTATATCAGTATGCCGCCCTCTTATGGCTGAAGCATGAACTATTTCACAACATGTTTGAGTCATCAGAGGGTGGAAATATGGTTATATTGATACTATATAAATTACTTGAAAGATAGACCCAGTGGAATTTTCCACAGGTTGCATACTGGTCCAGTGATAGTTGATCAAGTACAGAGATACTGGATGGACATAAGCCCAACACTGGAAAAGGCCTCTCCAAAAATAATAATAAAAAAAGATATACGATATTTTTGTTGAAATAAGCAAAAAAAAAAAAAAAAAATGCCAATGGAACAAGTGAAAATTATCTTAATAAGATTTGTTGGAGTAAGATAACATATTAAAGCCTTACATAGAACTTGAAGCTGAAAAAACTTGTTAATATATATGTATATATATATAAAGAGAGAGAGAGAGAGAGAGAGAGAGTTATATATTACTAGTATTGTGAAGTTTTGTGAGTTTGTGGTGCTCTAAAATCATATTTCCCCCCTCTTGTCTTATTAAAACAATTCCCTGTATCTTACTGAAATGTTACTCTTGATGATTGTATCTTATATTAAGCATGTTAAAATATAGAATATGAGGAAAATGCACTTGGTAAGATTTGAAGTTTTTGCAGTGAACATGGTTATCTTATCCGGGCTTGTTGGTCAAACTTGGATGAATCACGAATGCAAACAACACAAATACCTCGGCATGGTTTCAGACAATAAGATAAACTGACTAAAAAGAGCCATTAGTGCCTTTCCCGATAAGATCACTTAAATGTGGACTGAAAATGAGACTCTTTTTTTCTTTTATTGAAACCAAACTAATTTTATCCATTAGTTTGGAAATGTTGGAACTAAAGATTCTACTAAAATGATAGACGATACAACCCTGCGCAAGTCCCAGAGCTACGGTGGGAAATCAGAAGAACCCGCTCCCCTCAAGCAAGCAAAAAAGCATTAAACAGCAACATGTAATCTTCTTTTTTTTCTAATTTTATTCAATAATCATAATTTGGGTACTATTTTGATTCCATTGTGCTGTTTTTACCTCTTTAAATTGAAGGATCATTTTTTTAGTTGCTTTTTACTTATTGTTTAATCTTGGTGTTTTTAATTTGATGATTTTATTGGAAGTCTTGTTTGGTGTATATGAGTGGAGATTTTATTGTTTGTATTGTAATATTTCCCATGGGGACCTGTCTGTAAATCGAGTTTCCCCTTCAGGGACAATAAATAAATGACTTGACGTGACCGCATAGAATTGAAATGGGCAAGACAAATAGGGCCCATTTCGGCTTAACAAATGAAAGAGTGAACACACATGGGGCTCTACTGGAACACTTTAATCTTGAAAATAAAATCCAAATGAATAATTAACTTTGGCCTTAAATATGTGGACAGGCACAGAGACTGTGTGATGCTCAAGAATTTTTTTTTTTTTTACTATATGTTGTTTTCTAAAGAGCAGCATCCAGGTAACACATTAAAAACTTTTAAAACATTATTTTAAAAAATCATATTTAGAGTTTTCTTTTGTTTAAAAAAATGTTTTGGGTTTTTTTTATAATTATTTGTTTCATTTTTTGAAGATCTGTATGACTAGACATTAATTTACTTATATACTTATTAATATCTGATCCTTCACATGTATTTTTCATGCCTTTAACCTCAAATAATCAGGTTTTCTTTTTTTTTCTTTTTTTTAGGAACAAATCTAACTTCTCTGCCATGATGAGCTACTGTCTTACTGGTGCTGGCTTCTGATCTGTTGTTTTTAATGCTAATGATCAATATCCGCGCATGATTCACCTTCAGTTTCATTGGAAATCACTGCATGTTGTATGCTTCTGCTAAATGGCTGTCCTCCTGCGTACAAAGACTTCAGCATCGGCTGATTTTTATATATAAAACTATTCTTGGCCCAGGTTCTTTTCGTCTTTCTACCTACACGTCTTAAAAACCCAGAATCAATAAGGCCTTCACTCTCCTTCTGTTGATGGCCACCAGAGTGAATGAATGCCCATGCTCTGTCATTGAAGTCCAATGACGGATTTTTTGTTGTCCTTTCCCACCCACCAGAGGTCTCCAGTGTCTCCTCTGTCTCTAGCTTGCCACTAACAGACAGACTGACACATTTTGAATGAGCTTGCCATCACAATCAGATGCCAACACACATGCTTTCAGAAAAGCTGACAGCAGGAGAAACGGTGGTTATTTTCCATCAGTTAGTCCTGCAGCTGTGTTCAGACTGCAACCACACAAGCATTTTTCTGTAATGAATGAAAGAGTAGGCTACCTTCCACATCCCAAATCTTTCCAAGTTACTTTTCCTGCAGACTCACATGATACTGTGTAATAGCAACATTTTTTCTCGTTCAAAAAGTTGTAAAATTGTGAGATTGTAATGTACTTTTGCTGTTCCATCGTAAACGAATGATTGATAATAATGATAGGCCTAATAATAATACTTATTATTATCATGGACTTCATGGGTGTTTGTGTCTGTAGCATACATGTCATTCTGCAACAGACTCTCTCATTCAGAGATTTTTATACAAGCTTGAGCTGAAAGTGTGAACTGAAATGGATGGTAAAGTGTAAATCTACAGTTTAATGAAGAAGTCCACAAGCAGCTTCATCTAATTTTCACTTGGCCTTCTGCATCATTGAGAAAGTCACATCCATTTGAGACTCATCCCAATAGCATTATGAATGCATTTTAGTTGGTTTTTATTTTGTTTGTGGATATTATTTTATTAATGAGAAAATGTAGCAATTATAAGAAATGATAAGACTATCTAAACAAGAACTGCATCATAGATGATAGATGGTGACTTTGTTGTGAATTCTATCATACACAATGAAAAAAAAACGCATTTTATTAAAAACTAATATTTTATTTTATAATTTGTTTTCTGATGTTTCGTTCTCTTAAGTATTTCCCTATAAAAAAATATTTCTTTATAAACACTTTTTTCCAGGTCGTTTCCAGGCGATTAGACAACTAACGCATCAAAAGTTGAGTTATTTTTTTTAAAATATAATTTTATATCATAGTATGTACCATGCCATATGGAACATAAAATATGATTAAATTATATTAAATTAGTTACACCGCCGTAACAACCTGCTCTAACGTATAAAATATTATTTACATGTAACAGTAGGAATTATTAGCATAAAGAAATCGCCATTTTGAAAGGTATCGGCGCTTCCGCCAGCATGTGAGGAGGAAGTGTCTGAGGAGAGAAAACGGAGCAATCGAGCGGAGCGGCTGAAGCAGGCGTACCAGGGCCACCATCACTCAACTCGTCTGGACTACCCGGGCTAACTTTAGCTACATGTGCTGAGGTCGAGAGGGAAGCTGATCCCAACCGCGACGATGCCAACGGTTACTTTACCGCCGAAAGAGAACGCGCTCTTCAAGAGGATTCTGGTGAGCTGGCCGTTAAGAGCCAACGGAAGCCCGCTTTAAAGCCCGCTGACAGCGCGCGCGGAGCTGTCCGGTTGTTTTCATTAGCCTTAGTTTGCTAGCAAAAATGGCATCATTGAATGGGTTAGCTAGCTGGGCCCAGATATGCGCTGTCACTGTTATGCCAAAATGGTGATCGCAACTCTGTTGGTATCCTAGTGTTCTCACATTTCATCGGCGCTACTTATTTAAGTTCAGCCTAGCAGGTTTAAATGGTCTGAGTTCACAAGCAGTTAGCGGCAGGACTTATCGTTCATCACCCAAATAGCAAGTTGTCGCGAGCCTCCGCGCGAGCTAGCTCGCTAGCTACATAACAGTCAGGTGTGCTTGTGGGCTACCGTGCACTGCTCAGACTTCACAAGTTGCTTTAGGAAAGGTTGTAGCGGTTGTTTAAGTGTGAATGACAATCGTGTTTTGTTTTGTGTCAGAACACGGGAGCGCTAAGGCTTTTCTGCACCGTTCACGCTTCTTAATCTTCTAATGCTAACCGAGCTAGTTAGCTTGGGAAATGTCAGTTTAAATCTGTTGCATACGTCCACCTGCGCGCGCGTTACTGTTACTACTGGAGGATCGATTTGGTCGAACTAGCTGTGTGCGTAATGTTACTACGCGAGGCAGCAAGGCAAGGGAGGGACCTGAGTGTCTGTATCAGCAAATCTGGAGCTGAGTCAGGCCTGCTGTGGTCATGCGGCCACACAGCCACATTTCTCTCTGCTCCATGCTTCAGTCTTTGTATATGAAGTGTTTAGTTGCATTTTCACGCACGTGACAATAAGTGAGCCCCCTTTGCTGACAGCTTGTCAAGCAAGTCCTCTGTTACCTCTGCCATGCTTATTGGTTGTACATTGTTCAGCGTCACAGCTGGCATATCTAGTAACATACTTTCCAGGAACCAGTGTGGGCAGTGACCACTTCTACGTCATTAACCAGTTCAGATCAACATTGTGTTTTTAAGAAGCATGGGCTCACTTGGTAGATGTTTGCAGATGCCTGGCATTCAGTCACAACCTGTGACCTGCACCTGATCTTGTAAAGTATTTGCTACACTCTACACTAGGGTATTGTTTAGTCTTAAACAGCTTTGGACCGCACTACAAAATTCCCTCATTTAACACGCAAACAAAGACTTGACCTATAAGACACTTGAAAATTACTTTGTGCACATTGTATTATTGTTTATACTTAGATGAGGTCATGTTCACTGCACAGTCATATAATAGAAATATGTTCCTGAGGTAGTTTTGCACCACTGCTAAAATGGCTCTGACAGTTGGATAAAACAAAACATCTTATTTTTGTTAATATTTCAGTATTTGTCATCTTGCATTGCTAAGGCTAATTGTCTCATCTAGTGAGTTTGATAATGCTGACTACAGTTTTATTAGCACCATCATACATTTACAGTAATTGCAATCAATCCAGTGTGTAGTCTGATAATATAGCAAAGGGATAGCAGTAATGTTACTTATCTGAAACTAATAATAAGATAAAATTAAAAATAAACAACCCAAAAACAAACAAATCACCCATAGCAGTCATTTACATATCATATTATTTTTGCAAAAGTCTTGAAACGCACCTAGTTGAACACGAAAAATCAAAGCTATCACTTTGTGTTTTCAAAAGTAGTTTAAAAATCTTAAATATGCTTTGTTCTTTGCTCTCAATCACTGATCAGTTGTCCTAACCCAGCTGCTGATTGATGAACTGCACTAACAGAGCTGGCTACGTTCAAACCAAAGCTTAATGCTTAGACCCGCACGGCAGAAATGGAATGATTTGTTTGCGTTTTAGCTTTGGTCTCAGGTTTTGATACTGTTTAAGTGTGCTACTCATGTTTTTGTGCAGCGTGTGCTTTTTTTGACATATTTGTGAGCAGGTTAGCAGAGGAGAGAGTCAATCCAGCTGTGACAAACTGCAGCACAGTTTATCTTAGAAGGTTTTTAAAACTAAGATGTCAAAAATGAGTCTTGTAATGGTGGCAGACTTTATTCTATCATCATGTTATCCATGGAGCTTTCACTGACCATAAATAAGTGGATATACTGCAGCCCTTTAACCTATTAGTGTGTCTGTAGCTCTCCAGAAAGTGAATCACTGCTTCAGTATAGAACATGCCAGAATTGTTAACTGGTTTTTTTGTCCCTTAAAAGTCTTGTTCTTTTCTGAATATTCAAGTAGGCATACCAATGATTTGAAGGCTCGATAGTTAGCCAGCTAGTAGTCAGAAAAATGACACTAGCTGGCTGTTGCTTTATTGTGCATCTTTCTCTCACAGTTTTTAGGGCAGTTGTTGCTTCTCAATTTAATCACAGTTTAGATTCACTCAAAGTCTTTTCTACTTGTTAAGATCTTTGACATCGCCTTGTGTATTTAGTTGTTTTCTGAATAAGCTGTCTGGGAACAGAATTACTGTTATCCTCTCTGCAGTGAAGCAACAAATGAGACTCCCTTTTTCTCTGGCTCCGGTCAGGTATGGGGGCAGGGAACTCTTTTCTTCCCCACGCTTCCTTAATAGTTGGACTTTGCACCATTAATGTCAGTTAAATTGTGTTTTTCATGAGCCCCTTATCCCAGATTTTCCACTGGGATTCCCTTAGCTGGATCAATCCACGATGAGTAGACAGAACTTGTAGTATTTGCTGGCTAAAGAAAAACACTCCTCTGGCCAACCAAAAAACATGAAAGCGTGCATGCTTGTTTAAACAATTCTGCAACAACTTAATTGTTAACTTTTCTGGAGCGTAAGCATCTGTGTGGAGAGTCTTGGGGAATGATAATCCAGCAAAGAGAAGGATTTAAGTCTTCAAAGTAAAGTTGCAGATATTTCATATGATGCCTGTAGCAACATGCCCACCCTGTCGCAGAGCTTTTTATGCTGCACTGATCTGCCCGAGCAGGACAGCTTATGCAAAGTTCAACACACAGCTGAAGTATTTTGATTCAGTTATTAGTATTTAGTGTAATGAAAACACTTTAAGTGATATAACATCTTTTCACTGACATTTAAAGTTCAGCTTTATTTGTAAAACAGGATCTTGACAGTAACATGCATGAGCAAAAAAATGAGCTGCAGAGATATCCGTATGACTAGTGAAAGTCGCTGCGGCCTTTTCAAATGGTTATTTTTCTCTTTTCTCATCATAACGTTTGTTTTTTACGCAACATTTGTCCTCCTGTTTCCAGACAATTCCTATGCTGATGGAAAAACTTAGCTGAAATCCATGTAAACTGAACAATCTTTGGAAATGATGTGAATGATGTGTTCAGGGAAAATGCTGCACTAATCTGAGCATTTTCGACTTGTAACTAAAAATCTTCTCACCACATTGGAAATGCAGCATGGATGCTTCAAATTCATACACCCGCATGTGGACTGCACCTTACTATTAACAGATCTGTCTTACCTCATATTCATAATTCATATTTGAACTTTTTACTGTTATTTTATCGTTTTTATATTTTATTTTT
>JAVQJG010053494.1:0-16523 GCA_036024015.1 Craterocephalus amniculus | reverse complement strand
TATGCATTTTAATTTTGCATACTATTTTTTTGTAAAAAATTTTTTTAATTCACTTGGTTTTGCTTTTTACCCCCCCCCCCCCCCCCCTTCACTTTTTTTTTTATGAAAATCAGCAGTTTTATGAATGAGGACAAAGGTTCCCATTAAACAGTCCCCAGGAGGGGGCACTGCTCGTGCATTCATAAATTTATATGAATTAATTCAAGCTACTTACATATTAACTACTGAGGTTATAATGGAGTGGTTATAAAACAGTGGAAATTAGGACTCTAAAAATTCACTTTTTATAGATTCCTTACCAGGTGCTGCTGATTTCATAATGACTGACATTTAGTAGTGCAGTTGTTCATGTTTTTATTTCTGAAATATCTTCAGAGTGATGGCAGAATGCTCTCTGAACACCGCAAGTTGCGCAAATGAATACTTGAAATCTTCACTAAATTGTGTTTTCCTCTCCGTGACCTCGTTAGTTGCACATGACTCCTGCACCGGCTTTTGGAGATTGTTATACTTTAAGGTCCCTGTAACACATTCCCAGATGAAAACAGCCAGCCTAAGGTGAAACCTAATTGCTGACCCTGTTATTATACAACACAGTGTATTCTTAATGCAAAACAAATCCGCAAAAAACCCTTCCTGAACCGAAGTGCCTTGATTAATTTTCACAAGAGGGAGATGCCGTCCGAAGGGAATCAAAGCACAACCAGACCTGACCTTAATAAGCTGGAGATTAATTAGTCCCCATCCAAAAATGCATAGAGTTGAACAGACTCTATCTGAGAGGAACACAAACACCGGCAGCTGCATGAGCTTTCAATTAATTCAATCAATTAACTAGCAGCCATGTTGAGAAACAGCAGCAACAGAACAATAAGGAGTCAATAAAGTTGCATGAAGGTGTATTTTTATGTTTCAGGGTCACATTTATGAATTAATGTCTCATTTTCACTTCCTGACCTACAGCTGATGAAGCTCTGATTCTTCCAGTCAGGTCCTGAACATGATTAGACATAAACCTGTAAAATTACAACTGATTACATAAAAGAAAATACAATAAAGATAGGCTATGCCTCTGATAGAAAGCCAGGTTCATTGTGTTGATGGTACAGAAAAATTCAATTAGATGTTGATTTTCTTACATAAAAAATGAAACTAAAGAGACTCAAGCTGTTTTTTTACATTTTGCATTTAAGGTTCAGTCCAAACAAAAACCATTTTTTTCCATATTAGAGTCAGACAGAAGCACTTAACCTGCCTATAAAACCAGTTCAATTTCAATATATTTGCAGGTTGCATGAGCTGTAGAACTGGATTGTCAGGCCTCACCTAAACTAAGTTTACATATAAAAAAAAAAAACTACTTTTTGATTGATTTTCAACGCAGCAGTAGGGTGCGGTAGGCGGTAGTGCCTGCTCAGGCCAGAGAAGCTAACTAATAGCAGGACATTGTTTTTTTCTCTTATATTAAAAACATGAATCTTGAATCAAACAAAACTCACATGATGTTTTGAGGTTAATTTGCGTAAAACACAAAATAGAAAGTGGTTCACTTGTAACATCTGAAATGCTGTGTTTAGTTCTAGCATCTTGAAAAACTGAGCGATTCAGGTAGTTTGGGATGTTTATTTCTCCAAAGGCAACGTGGTAAAAAAAGGTTGAAGAACCTTTGATACAGACAGACACCGTTATCTGGCTTAATCAGAAAATGAGATATATTAACACACCTAGATTTCTCATTGCTGCTCTGACATCTTTGTGCATGAAAACATCAAGAAAAAACTGACTTGCTTATGTCTTTTCAATGTCCTTTTTACAAAGATGGAAGGATGGCTGTCACACAATGAGCGGAAGATTAAAAAAATACATGATGCCGTGCAGGAAGTCAGAGTAAAAACAAAGTATTTCTTTAGTCTGTTTTGCAAGCATGTTAGCTCATAGATTAGCAGCTAGCGCTAAGACGGCAGGGAGCACCGTGTCCAAAACAAATATAAGGAGGTTACTACTGTATGCTATTTGTACTTTGAGAAAAATCCCATAACTGACTGGAAGGTGCAGACAAGCATGTCAGAAGTGCATCAGATAAGACTAAGAAAATGATCTTATTGCTCCCAGTTATCAGATTTTGATCGTCATGTAAACAGGCTCTTTTTAATAATAGGTTCCTTTTTTAAAAAATAAAAAAAAAAGCAAAACTAAATGTATACTAGTTAATTCTAATCTAAACCATGAACCCTGCTTTTCTTATGTAAGACTTTTTCTGTTCTAATTAGAATAAAAATACATACTTTCTCAGCCGTAATAAACACTACAGTTTAGTCGTCTTCTCCAATACTAAAATTAATCCATCAGTACCCCTCTGCCCTTTAGAATAACTGATTCATGACAGTCGTAGGCTGATTTTATCTTTCTTTGTGTGATTTATTATGTGTGCAAGAAGGAAAAAGCAGACAACAAAATTGAAGCTGTCCGTCGACCAATAAGGTGCCTGCTGACCATGAATGTATTTCATGGGAGAAAAGGAAGTCATTGGAGTGACTGACGAGCAAAGACGGCATCTCTGTGTTTTGCATTTAATGAGTTTAGTTTCAATCGTTGACAAGTCGGGATCTCTTTGAGATTAATCAATCAAATCATCTTTTACCCCGAAACTAATCCATCAGAGTGAAGTCAGAACCTTTTTTATGAAGACCAGCATGTAATGCGCCAAAGAAAGTAGGGATGTTTTTGGAATGAGAACAATAGAAAGAGAGAAATTAGTATTTTGTTATTGAATGCATTTCTCTTTTCATCCGTCCAGTTTGCAAGGCAGCTAAAGCAGACCTGGTCTTCCTGGTTGATGGGTCCTGGAGTATCGGTGACGAGAACTTCCTGAAGATCATCCGTTTCCTGTACAGCACAGTCGGGGCTCTGGACCGGATCGGACCAGATGGTACACAGGTAGCATGGAAGGGAACACATTATTCTTCAGCACTGACAAAACAAAGAAGTGTATCTTTTAAATGAAGACCGATTTTGTTACTTTAAACCGAAAGTGTCATGGGGGTATTTCAGCTGCACTGTTTGACTTTTTATTGACCAAACTGCACCGAAACTCTCTAACACAGGAATCCTCATTCCTGGTCTCTGAGGGCCGGGTGTGCTGTAGCAGGGACTTCAAAACCTGCAGGATACTGGCCCTCAGGACTACGATTTACTCAACATATTCACAGAGAGGAATACACAGAAAGCACTAAAACTATGAAATGAAACATTTGGTCCATAAAAAAAACAAAACAAACAAAAAAGACATTCTATTTGATTCATAATATTTCTAAGATGTAATGCATCACTATGAGGGGAAACTTTGCTTAAAACTCTGTATAACTTGTCTTCTGCCCCCTGGTGGACACACAGTGCACTACATTAATTATAACATCATGGTAATAAACAGAACACTATGATTTATTTAGTTTTTTGTTTGTTTATTCGTTTATTTATTTTTTATTAATAGGTTTTTACATTTTGTCAAAGGGCCAAATTAAAGACTTCAAATTAAGAAAGTTAGGAATAAAATTGAGAACTTAAACTTTACACTTTGCAGAGTTCTTCTTGGCAACTTTTTCATCCCAGACAGTCTTAGGTCAGATGATAGAGGAAGCCAGGCAGCCAGGTAATCCCTTTTTTTTGTCTTGTTTTTGGGAGGCCATCTATGTTGTTTACAGTTAAAGCTTTTGGTAGGTGCTGAAAGATATTGCACATTTTTGCCATCATCCTTATCAACTTAATCATAAGGAGGCAGAGACACAATCAGTCGGGGCCTATGAGAAATGTTTGGTCACGTCTGACTGATTATTTGTTACATGTTACACGTCTGCCGAAAAGGAAGAAAAATGAAGGTCCTACAGTATATGGCTTCGGTAAACCAAGATTTTGTGAGGTACAGTGGTACCAAAGCCAAGCTGAGTTAGTTTTGTGATGAAAGTTGGCACATAGAAACGGGAATAACTGTAGATGGGGAAGACAATCCTTGAAAGAAAACGTGTACATATGTAAATAGTTTCTGTTGGTTGTTTCAGTGTTAATATTTTTTCTCCAGAAAGTCAAGACATGGAAGAATGATATACAGATGAGAAACGGCTTGGTCACTCTTAATCTGTCTTATTTCTTTTGTTGTCCTTTATGGTTCTATAACTATTAAAACATTCATTTTACAAAAAATTCTGTATATTGATCTGCTTAAAAGAGTTGAACTTACAGGTGCATTTTAGATAAAAAAACTAAACAAAACCAAGCCAAATTTCTTGGAGTTGTAAGGGTTGATTATAAAATGCATGTGGTGAGTTCTTCATTATCCAGGATAAATATATCATTTGCTCTCACTAACAATGATTAGGCTGCAGCAAACATACCGTCTCAATTTCAAAGATACTTATTGTAATGAAAAATGCTTCATGGTAAAATAATTAAAGGATGAAGATGTGTTCTGTTTTTTTTTATTACCCAAAAACATTTGCTTTGGATTTAATAGACTTGAGCTGAATGGAAATGCTTTCAATCTTCCCCATGCTCTGAATATTTCCAGTAAACTGTTAACGTTTCTGTCCTGACAGGTTGCTATTGCTCAGTTCAGTGATGATGCCCGGACTGAGTTCAAACTGAACTCGTACACTGACAAGGAGCGTCTGCTGGACGCCATCAACAAAATCTCCTACAAGGGAGGAAACACCAAGACAGGTGAGTGCTGTGCACACAGCAGGAGGGCTGCTGAGGCAGTGTATAGCTGTAATCTAAACGGCAGAAAAGAAATTTGAGAAACTTCTTTTACTGCAGCAGATGAAGTCCAACTTTACCAAAGAAAAATGAATCTGTTTGCAAGTGTTGCTTCACCTCTGTGTGACACTAAGTTAGTATACAAATAAATATCTCCTCACCTGTTTTTACGTCTGTATGATGATGAGTAGTGTGTAGAGAAGCGGCGCGTTGTCGTCATTAATCAGTGTTTCTGAAGCAGGCAGCTTTCCCACAGGGATGAGATGGCAGACAGATGTGATCCAGCATTGTTGTCGGGGAGAAACTGTCCCTCTGCTCATGTCACACGATAAAACCCTATAATGCTCAGTTCATATCAGGATGCATCAGATGACAGTGGTATAAAGCATTCAGACACCACCTATGCTGCATCCTTTCAGTTTGCAACGATTCTCAGAGGCAAGGAGAATATTTGGTGACTGCTTCTGTTTGAGAAAGTGATGCTACCTTGGAGGAATGTCACAAGATTTGAAATAGACACACTAACTTTCTAAGATAAGCAGTAGTTTATGGCTGTATATACAGTATGCTAATTTTTCCAACAAACTGATAGCAGAGCCTAATTTGGAACTAGTTTTATCTAGTTTTCGCTCAGGTTCCAGCACTGATAAACTGTTTTTGGGGCCACATCGAAGGTCCGCTTACATCAGAGGCTAGGTGTGGAGTTATGGAGACCAAACCAGACCAGCTAAAGGTTAGAAGATGAGCCCCAACATAGACTTAAAGTGAAGTAATAGTAAGGAGTGATAGCCTAGTGGTAGAAGACGTGGGCTTGGGTCTGGAGGACCAGGTTCTGGTCCCCTGGGTGCCAAACAGAGATAGGCAGATGTCTTTATTGCCATTGCAATAAAACAGCATTGAGGGTGCACACACAGCACCGGTGTTCGCCACAAAAATTATATTAAATAGATCTACAGTTTGATATTAATGGAATATAATATTTAAAAATACATTAAACTAGGCTCTTGGTTTTGTGTGTGAGTTGCCTGCTAGTTTGATCCTTTTGTTTATTCAAACAAATATTAAAAGCATCAAATATCTTGGCCTGTCATCACACTAAAGGTTACAATTTTGAGTCATATTATCTGGGACAAAACGTACAATTATTCCGTCCTTATGTTTTCATTCTTTATGTAAACCCATGCAACTACTTATCACATGTTTTCATTGCACCTTCAAGTTAAAGGGAAACTGAGAAACAGCAGAAGGAAATGTAAAGTTTTGCTGCTGATTAGAGAGTTGCTGCCACGAAAACTGAGACGTAGCAATTAAACCAGCGCCAAATGAAAGTCCTGCAGTCTCAGGAGATCTGAGCACAGAGGGAAAGTTTTTCCTCTGGTAGAAACTGAACAGGAAGTGAGCTCTCTGTTTGTTCAGCAAAAGAACAGTTATGTCATTTAGAGTATTTAAAAGAGACTTCTTTAAAACTAACCCTAACCCATAAATGCAGTAGAACTATTTAAACCCTATGAACCATTTTTTTCTCTTTTAAATTCCTCGGATAATTTTAATCTTTCTCTGTTTTTAAAGATGCGGTCTTTCTCCAACTTTATTTCAAGGACCTTTTAATTACAGAAATGATTATCATGAAAACTGAAGAAAAGATGGCATATTGTTGGAATTAAACCCAAATGTTAATTGTTTCTGGCTTGATTGTTGTTTTTCTTAGGTCGAGCCATCCAGCATGTAAAGGAGAACATCTTCACCGCGGAGGGAGGAGTCAGGAGGGGGATCCCTAACGTCCTCGTGGTTCTCACCGATGGCCGATCCCAGGATGATGTCAACAAAGTTTCGAAAGAGATGCAGATGGAAGGTCTGAGCTGCGATGTTTGTGGTTTTATGAGTATTTTTCCTTTAGGAAATAAATCTCATACGTTTGGAATAATCAATTGTTTATTTTTTTATTAAACATGTATTATCTTAAATTATTATTATTTTTGAAGTAAGTGATGTGCCTTAGTTTTGAATAAATTTCTCAAATTTTTCTGTAATGAAAACATCACTTTTCTGATTTTCTCCATCTGGTTTTAGTAAATGTATAATCTTATTTTCTGTGAAGCAGCATTTCTCACATATTTGCCAAGCTGAATGTTTTTCTTGTGCGTTTGCATTTGATGCAATCAAGCTTAACTCAAGTGCAAAAGCTGAGTCAAGAACAAAAGTTGTCATTAATTTCATCATAAAAAAAACCCAGCCCTGGAGGTTCCCATGCTGATGATGGAATGTTTTTACGTCCTTTGTATTCTCCTGCAAAGGTTACATCGTGTTTGCTATTGGCTTTGCTGATGCCGATTATGGGGAGTTGGTGAGTATCGCCAGTAAACCCAGCGACCGACACGTCTTCTTCGTGGACGACCTGGACGCCTTCCAGAAGATCGAAGAGAAGCTGGTGACCTTTGTGTGCGAAGCCGCCACTGCCAGTGAGTAACTGTCAGAATGAACTTAAAACTTTTTAATAATAAATGCAGATTTAATGCTTAGATACACTACTGAAACGTGTATTTGTCTTCTCCAGCATGTCCATCTGTACCAATGAGTGGCAGCACAACTCCAGGTAAAAGTTGAAGCTTTTTGGTTTATTCCAGTCGGCGTGCCGGGCTTTCAAATGTTAAAGCATGCAAGATAGATCCTGAGCATGACACTAAATGAGGGATAAAGTCTATATTACTATTATAGATATCAGAATTCACAAAATAATCTCCAACCCATTGTCCTAATTTTCCAGACCTTTTAAGATGACAGAATCTGGTTTTTGCACTTGATAGAGAAGTGAAATAACCTTTTTTGAATATAAACAGAAGCACCAGAAAGCAGCCCTGTATAACATTGGCCGGTTCTTTTTCCTTTTAAAGTGTGGCATCACATACAGGACTGAATATTAGTGTTAATGATGCAGTCTGTGCAGTCATGTGGAGAAACACTAACATCAGGTGCTGCTGAAAATCTGCCCTTTAATGACACAACGTGCCTTTCTGGGACATTTAGTTGTGGATAATTGGTTTTGTGATAAACTTTGTGTGGAGCGGAGCTGTCATGCTCATGTGGACTCATGGAGGGGTGAAGTTACCATTACAACACTTCCCACAGAGAGATGTTGGCAGAAAAGTTATATCAGCATTTTGGTTGAATGTTGTGGTAATCTGCCTGCTAGCCTACAGAATACCGTTAGATTAGCTTTTGTGTCCAGAATGGATTTTACATTTTACAAGCATTATATCATTGGTCCTATTTCCTTCAGGTTTCCGGATGATGGAGCTTTTCGGGCTGGTTGAGGAGCGGTACAACAGCCTCTCTGGTGTTTCCATGGTTCCAGGCACCTTTAATGCATTTCCCTGCTTCCATCTGCACAATGATGCATTGCTGGCACAGCCAACCAGGTATGCTGGTTATTTATCTTTAAAAAAAACAAAAAACAAAAGTTAGTGTTGTAGGCATTTCATGTTTTCTCTTGTTAACTGCTTGCTGCACCTCCCAGATGAGGCGTCATAGTATGTTTTTCAAAGTGAGATGAAAGGGCAGCTGATGGTGTTTGGATTTCTCCAGCAGAGCATTGACCTTATCCAGGAACTGTATTCCACACTGTTTGACATATAAAAATATCATTTCCAAAGAGGTTTACCTAGGTCTGCTGTTTCCATCCTCACTTACAGGTTCATCCATCCAGAGGGACTTCCTTCTGACTACACGATCACCCTGCTGTTCAGACTGCTGCCAGATACTCCAGAGGAGCCCTTTGCCCTCTGGGAAATCCTCAACAGGAACAATGAGCCACTGGTGGGAGTCATCCTGGACAGTGAGATATCACTCATTTATCATTTATATAGCATTTTTGTCCATGTCTGTCTGTGAAACTATTTGTGAAAACTGGTAGAAGCTTTGTGGTTTTATGGCATCTTGAAGCACTACAGCAGTGAGATTTATGTTAAACCTTTTTGGCATGAATATCAGCAGTTTGTGTTGTGGGGCTTTCACTCTGTTGGCCATACAAGCTTATTTAAGTGCTTCATTTGAAGTACACTGCTGTTCATGAATCAGTTTATTATTTTATTTTTAAATCTATTATTAGCCTGTGGAAAAAGATTATTGTTGAAATTAAAATCAGACGGATACAAAAAGAGAGGCACTTGATTTCCATTTAAATTCAATCATATAAAGACATAATTCTCATTGTTTGTTTTTTTTGTTTTTTATAGAAATTTGATTTTGCATATGTGCATTGAGTTATGTGTTTTGTAGTATTTAGCGTTGTTTGTTCCATTTTCATTTTTTAAGCAGTTTTTTACATGTAGGTTGCATGTCTGTCTGCAGATGGAGGAAAAACTCTGACGTTCTTCAACAACGACTATAAAGGAGAGTTTCAGACGGTCACCTTCGAAGGACCAGAAGTGAAAAAGCTCTTCTACGGAAGTTTCCATAAGGTATCAAAGCTACACTGACTTATTTTCCATGGGCCGGCTGATTCATTCTCTTTCAGACTAAATGAATTTAACTTCAGACATTAAGATCAGCGAGTTTACGCTCAAAGTCTTTGAAGTGAACAACTCTTGCAACTATTTCCTGTTTTTGTTTTCTACAGTCATAAAAGTCACCACTGATATGACACAGCTGTGATTAAGTGTGCGTTTATGTGGAGGATGATGTCATTGTGGTTGTTTAGTGTAGTAAAAGTTATTATTAGCATGGTAACAGTGCATGCCGCAGCAGTTAAACACAGTATTTACAGAACCTGCTGTTGTCACAGGACAACTTTTCCCTCTCAGCACACAAACAGCACTTCTTCACAAAGACTAACACACATGACATGATTTATCAGACTTAACAAGTGGTTGTTTGATTAATTGATAAGAGAACAAAGTGACTTCTTATCTGGCTGATGTTTAAATTTATCGCTGATGTATTATCTCAGTAATCTGTTCAGGTGCTTTTTCTTTCAAAGCCTTCCTCTCCCTTCACTTGCACCCAGTCCCCTGTTATCAAAAACCTTGTCAGGCATGCAGTGAGAAAGCGGTCTGTGTGCTGACAGGCTGATTGTTGTCGGGTCCTGCCCGAAACCTGAACCCGCTCGCCGTCGCGTTGTTATTGTCGGTGTTTAAGTGCGGAGGGACTTGCTGACTGATCTGCTGTCACTTCTGTCTGCTCACCGTCAGCAGAGCTTATCCTGCCTACCTTTTCACCTTTTGATCTGCTAGGCGTGTGTGTGTGTCTTTTATTGAATACACTGTGGATTTTATAATCTTCGTGGAGCAGCTCCTCTGTGTGACATCTGTGTGGGTCTGTACGATTCAGGATCAGAAGACATGATGTCATAGTCAGCTAATTCTGCCGGGCGTCCTGTCCTAGCTCATTGTGAAGAGGAACCAGACATCTTCTGGTTTCAGAAGTTCACTTCTTCAGCTTTTAAAACTCATCTCACATCTAACAGATGTATGTTTCAGTTCCTGAAAAAGTGACATTTGGAAAAACTTTGACAGCTTGTACGCTCTGACAAACTAGTTTTGCTTCACACTTCACACTCTTAACATGATTTAATGTAGGTCAGAGAGACGGGTTCTCTCTCTGTTTGTGTGTACATAAATATGGATTTACTTACATGTGCACACACAAGCGAGCATGCAGCAGATACAGCAGAGCAGGTTTTCAGTTCCGATTTGCATCCTAAGCTTTGCTATTTTTAGAGTTTTAGAAAGTGACAATGTTAAAGAGGAAGTCTTTTTATATAATGAAGCGTAAATGTGACTTTTTAAGTGCATCAGGCAAGTTGAGGATGCAGCATTTAAGCTTAGCTACGTTCCAGAAAACACACGTATGTTTGCATATAAACACTCCCATAACCCTGCAACCCTGTGGGAAGATACTGCATCTTTAAGTCACTGTTTTGCTTCTGTTAGCTTGTTTTAACACACAAAGTACAGGCATCTTGACACTTTGGAGTCGATACTTTGATACCATCCAGTCAACGTATCAGATTAAATACTGAGATACCACGCCCGCACAATACATGCTGTTTCTTTTCAGTTTCGCTTATGTACCACATGGTAATGGCAATCCATCAGATGTCATGGTGATGCTGCTGTTATCAGTGAAGTTTTGTTTTACTGGTTGAGGTTGAGGTTTTTATCCACACTTAACTATCTATTAAAACCTAAAGGTACATATATGTTGGATTATATAATACAGGGTAAACTAAACATTTAAGCTTTAATAAACATCAACCATACGTTCCCCAGCATTTAATAGTTGTTAAACACTGTTCATATTGTCTCGGTAAACATTCCTGCTTGTCTTAAAAATTGGTTTTACTCACTAAGTGCAGCAACATGAGTTTGTTTGCCTGCTGAGTGTGTTGATGTGAGTGTGCAGGAGAAATGGCTCTGACATTTACAGCAAATTTCGCAGCGACGTCGGAGTCAAATTAACAGCCTGAAAGAATAAATGAATAAATAAATGAAACACAATCCATCCCTGCAGTAAACAAGTCTCGTCATAAAAGCCGTACCGATTTTATCTGCTGCTTCTCTGCTCTTATCATCCTGCACAACTTCCCCAGTAATCCTGCTCAAACTTTTAGTCTACATACAGTTTGAATGGGATGAAAAGCTTTGTCTGATTACCATACTTTTGTGTGTTACCTAGTAACCATGAAGGGAAAAGATTGGTTTTGAGGAAAATAACTCCCTCTACTTACCAGAGCTAAACCCAATTTAAGAATGTTTTGCTCAAAATTTCACATTTTTATTAAAAATAACATATCTTTGCAGCCACTGAATCCTATCTGGATAGTTTTGGGGTCATATTAAAAGTAACATATGTGATATTTGTCAATGTGTGTAAATCACAGTAAATGTGTTACTGGTGAACAATAAATCAGAACTGGAAACATACAACTTCACCTAAAAAACACTACTGTGACTCTTTGGAATATTGTGAGGTGTGGATACAGTTTTCGTGGTTGTGGAGCCACAAATATTGTGCGTGGGTTGTTTTAGTGCCTCCTAAATAAGTTTGATATGTTATTTCATTTAGCTGTGATTAATATTGTGTCTTGAAAAATGAGAAAGGTTTTTACAGTCCTGCAGCTCAGATTCTGTTGTTTATATTGGTGTGCAACCGTACTATAAGCTGTCTGCTGAGGACATTGTTTGGCTCTGATTGATAAGTGCTGACTAGAAGCCCTAATTCGGGAGCCCAATTAAAAATGCTTTAAACAGTTAAATTTTACTTTTCTGTTTATGGTGTCAAAGGAAATTCTTACATTTCTTTTGCACAGTTATTTAGAGCTTCGCAGTCATAATTAAAGGTCAAGTTTAAAGGTTTAGGTTCTGTTTTATTATTCTTTTCATTACAAACCTGAAGTTTTAATCCACATAGAAACACCCAGACAGCATATTGTAAAACCAAACATGAACTCACACAGTTTGATTTCCTCTTTTTTTTACTTCTTTTGTACATATTATTACTTGCAGGAAGTTAACAGAGGCAGGTCATCTTTATAGAAAAAACATTTATTTTATAATGTGCCCTAGTTCAGGAAGTAGAGGAAGGTGCAAAGTTTAAATGTGTGTGTGACACCAGTATACAGAGTAACAGGCAGCAGCTCAGCAGTGTGTGTCACATTTATACAAGAGGAGGGTTAATGGCTTTTAGAAACCACTCGGCTCTGACAGGCTGTATTTCTTTTGCTTCACATTTCGGCACTCGGCCGTCTGTGATGCTGACAGTAATACCTGGACCTGTAATTATAAGTAGTAGTGTCACTCCGGGAGATAATTTTAGTTTTAATGCCATGTACTCCCCTGATTTATGTCCCGGCTCCAGACCCAGTGTTGTGCTGGAGATATAAATGAGCTGCATTTAAAACCGTACATTACTGAAAAAGCCACTGCTAAATGCAGACAGGCTACTTTATCATTCACAAGCATAAAAAAGGAGCATATACACAACAAATGCTTTCTTTATATAAATCTCACCCGCCAGGAGTTTAGATCCAGTTTCCCATTAAACCCAGTGGGTAAGTGTGGCCAAACTTCTGACTGGAAGAGAATTTATACTATAGACTTCTGCACTTGTCATTGAAGCCATTTTTATATAAAGTTTGAATACTTTGACAAGAAGTTGCAATTTAAAATAACTTTGGTTGCATTAATTTCTCCTGAAAAAAGAACTCGGTGGTTAACATAAATTTATTTTTACAGGAATCTGCACAATATGAATCAAACAAAAAAATTCCAACCCCACTTTTAACCCAGTAAGACCCGATACATCGGGCCAAGTGTCAGACCTATGGGGTCTTTATGGGATGGTTACACATTATAACTGGAAGAAACACCTGAGATTGATTTATTTAACTGAAGTCTTTAATTTATCCTGTCCCTTTTCAAACTTTTTATGTTATTCTGATCATTTGTGGTTTGTTTGTTTTTGGATAAAAATAAACGAAAATAATATTAATGCCAATTAGCAGGTATATGATGTTGGTCCTGTTTCTTTGGTATGAGTTGGTTCTTTGTTCTTTGAAGTTTGGACAACTTTATTGACTTAACCATCATTCTGGATGGATGGATGATGCAGAACAATGGTTCAGACATTCAATGACACTTTTCTTGTATAATATCCTTCCTATGATAATATCTCAATCCATTCAATGTGCAGTTTAGCATTCAACCATTCAGAGACAATAAGAAACTCCCCCCTTTGTATAAAGCGGAGACATACGGTAAAGTATAATCTTGAAACTGATGTGAATAATTGGAACTATTCTCTATCTTTGTCTGTGAGCCTCTGGCAAGTTGTCAGATTTGAAAGGAAATAAAGTGTCTGCTTCACACAGGCAGAGGGAGCTGTTCTCCCACATAAAATAAGGAGCTGAAACCTAGCAGAGACACTACTGTACCTCATAGCTTCATAACTCACATTGTGTGAAGTTGTTGCTGAAAATATGAAACTTACTCATTTCTAAAGTAAAGATATATAACCTGTTACCTTCCTCTAAATACCTGCCCCACAGCCCTGCATGCTTTAAAAATATTCTTGCCACAGAACACCTGAATCAGATTAACGAAGATCCTCATCACGTTCTTTGCAAGCCTGTTAACATTCATTTTAAGTAGGGTTACCTCTACAACATGCAGGCATTGAGAAACACTGCTCTAACAGGTTATGAATAATGGTAGCATTGACTTTTTAGTCTCATGATAATAAAACCAAATGCATGAAAAGCAGAATTAAATTTTTTTCCCCATTCTTCCAGCTTCACATCGCAATCAGCAAAACAAGCGCCAAAGTCTTCATCGACTGCAAGATGGTGACAGAGAAAGTCATCAATGCAGCAGGAAACATCTCCACTGATGGAGTGGAAGTTCTGGGCCGGATGGTTCGCTCCAGAGAGAACAAGGACAACTCTGCCCCGGTGAGAAAAACACACACACACACACACGCAGACATGCTACTATCAGCATACACTCTCTCTGTATTATGTATAGTAAATAAATTACTGATAACGACTCTGATATGATGAGGTGGAATTCCACTTTTTTTGTCACAAACGTCCCACCTAGATCCCCCCACCTGCCACAGTGACATATATGTCTGATTGTTTAATCACAAAACATGTGAGCAAAGCTGATTCCAATGAACTGGATCTCCTCCACCTTGTTGTCTCACCCTGTACCAGTCTGTTAACAGCCCATTAGTGTGAGTGTGTTGCAGCAGGGAATCTGCTGGAACCTGCAGGACAGAGGGCCTCTAGGACTGGGGCTGGTGGTCCCTGGGTTACATTTATTTTTTTAACATCAGTATCAGTCCAGAATCTCTCATTCAGCTCATCCTTACTGCTGAATATTACCAGTCACTGGGCTTCTGAAACGGCTGAGCATGTTACAGTAACATTCATCTTGTCTTTGTAGAAATATTTTAAATCCTTCCATGATTAAAGACAAGGATTTGACTCTGTCTCCCTGATTTAAACCCTGTGATTTAGGCCGGATTGTTAATATTTTATTTACACCAAACATCTCATTAAACGAGTGAAAACACAAAGGTTTTCAAATGTTGAAAAGCTTTCTAAGTTTAAACTAAAATTTTTATTTTAAGTTGAGTCTTAGTCTTTGTTTTACATTTCAGTTGCTCCAGTATTTTCCTTTCTAATGAACTTTCTTCCATTTTTCTTTTCTTCCTGCAGTTCCAGCTCCAGAACTTTGACATTGTCTGCAGCACTTCATGGGCCAACAGAGACAAGTGCTGTGAACTTCCTGGTCTGGTGAGGTCCCACTTCATTCCCTGTCTGCATACACAATGTTTTCACTGAATAAGACCTGTCCAAAGCAGGAGTGTTAAAATGCACGGGGATGTTTAATACGGTGTTTGCTTGAGAGATTTTTGAAAAATCGATTTTAAAGAAAAAAACATAATGCATATCACTGTTTCAGTAACTTGTTTTTGTTGTCCAGTATAATTCTTTGTTTCTTTCACCTTATCACATTTCGTGCCATTTCATTGCCACATCATGCTTCTTTATTCTTCATCTGCACCATGCTGTGGGCACCCAGAGGAAGGAGGTGGACTGTCCTGCCTTACCCAAAGCCTGCACCTGCACACAGGACAGCAAAGGCCCGCCTGGCCCTCCTGGACAACCGGTGAGCAAAACACACACACACACAATTTGAAATCTATTTTCTTTTCACTTTCACAGCTCAAAGCAACTTGATCCATTGTTGTCATAATTGTTGAAGTACTAACCTGATGCTGATGACTGGAGGATTTCTCCACACAATGCAGAACTTTTAGATTAACAAGATGTAAACAATAAGGAGTGGAATCATAAGTGATATTAATGTTTGATGCTGATCACAGCAGGAAATGAAGCAGCCACATGTTTCTATGCTGTGTGTAACTTATTTCAGAGGACATGTGCAACCAAAGCTCCTAATAAAAGAGTGAATATTTTATTAAAAGCTTGTCAGTTTTCTGGGCTTTATGATAATCTGCCAGTCAGCAGCAGTAATACAAGCTGTTGGTTTTGTTTCTAATCATTATCTTGTATTTCTAACAGGGAGGCCCTGGAATCAGAGGAACCAGAGGTGATCGTGGAGAGCCGGGCCCCGTGGTAAGTCAGATTTATTTTCTGTTTTAAACTTCACTGCTGGCAAAACGAGAGCCGTCAGGTGTTTTACATTCTGAGCCTGTGGCTCCATCTTCAGCAGATATTGTCTTGTGTTCGACATTTTGTGCCAGCTTTACATGAAGTTATTTATGATGATCCACTTTTCAGTCAGGTAAGTTCTGCTGGCAGCCATCATTATCAGGAATGTCCTGTCCACACCCACTAAACCGTTGGTTTGTGAATATTAGCACTGATACGTTACCTTAGCTCCCAGCACTCACACTTCACACTGAATTCAATGCGTCTTTGTGTATAAATAGATGCAATGTTTTACATACACATTTCCTATTTATTATTTCCTACCAAACACAAGCTCTGTGTAGAATTATAAGAAAAAACTAATAGAGAATTATTTTACATGTATATCATAGTTTATTTGAAGCACAGGACACCAAGATGGTGCCGAGTTTCATAAAATATTCAGGAAACTAAACAAAACACAGACCCAGGAAAGAAACATACAATTGTATAATTTTGACAACAAAGCAAAACAGACTGAAACAGAAGCTCTTTTAGAAACTTCATTAGACATTTCCAGTGGGAAGAAAACACAACGTAAGACAAAAATCACTGGGGT
>JAVQJG010053489.1:0-23319 GCA_036024015.1 Craterocephalus amniculus | reverse complement strand
TTGTTTTCACACTGAAGGGGTTAAAAAATCTTTTTGTGAAGAACCGTGTGTGTATTTTCATCTGGAGTATAGCGCGACGTCACACAGTGCCTCTGTGTGTTGATCTCCAGCTCTGTGTTTACTCGCCGGCCCGGCCGCGCGTGCATGTGCGTCCATGTACGAACACACGCACACGCAGATGGCAGAGACTCACGGCGGTAGAAGTGGGAAGCGTCCGACTGAAGATGACAAGGAGCCAATATTACCTCCAGGAAAACAACATTATTTTTCAAGGAAAGGGACAAAACGCGGATTAGTATTGGTCTGGCATTCTCAAGGTGGAGAGAGCGGCGATACCGAAAAGGACTCCAGTTTGCTCTTCTTCTGGTACGTGACTCGCGGAGCAGATTTCAACTCGTCCGCATCTCTTTTTTCCTCTTCCACAGACGGTAGCCACTCGCTGCTACCTGCCGCTGCAGACAGGCTGCTGCTGCTCTAAATAAGCTGCATCAAAATAAAAATGGCTTGCTTTAAAATTTTTATGTTTTGCATCATAAGGATGAATATTTAGAATAAGCTGCGGTTCTTACCTGACCTCATGGTGTATTGCACAAGCACACCCCATCTTGAACTAGTCTTATTTGCATTAGTTTTAGAAAATATATAAATATAATGTTTTTAGGCCCACACAATTTTAAACATGCTCTCTGTTTAAAATTAATAAATAAAGTAAAACTGTATGAGACAAAGAGGAGTTTTCCTTTTTTTTTTTTTTTTTTTAAAGAGGGGTGTGGTTTTTCGGTTGGGGGAGAGGTAAAGAGGCATTGATTGACACAAGCTTTGTTTTGGTTTGAGACAGCTCCACGGTACGCCACCCAACGGCGAAAAAAATCGCTTTTAGCTCCTTTAAGCTAAAAATAAAAATAAAAATCTATCGCTGTAAAGGCAGTGAACTAGTAGGCATTTAAATCAACCTTTGTTGTGAGTTTAATTACACAAAATCAGTCAGATATGACTGCAGTCTCTCCTCACCACCCTTGTAACTGGTGGCAGTTCATTTTTACCATTAGTAAATCAGATGCAGTGAGAGGAAGGCACTCACACTGAAATTATGGGATGCTTGAATGTGCACTGGTCCAGAATCCAACACACCAATAGGCTCAATGTTTCCTGAAAATGTGAACCAATTCCTGACATATTTGGTCCTATGTTTGACCTATTTTCAACTCTTGTCTACCGTGACAAATTTCCAAAATGAACCATATCTGAGGAGTACAAATATTCTTTTGTGATGAGGAGCTCAGATATCCAGGACAGGCTCAGCAGGAGAATCTCTGCTCCCTTACATCAACAGGTGCCATTTAAAGTGGTTTGGGCGTCTTTCCAAGACAGCATCTGGCAACCACCCAGGAGAGGTGATTAGGACATGTCCTACTTGGAGGAGACATCAAGGCAAACCCGGGGATTGTTGGAGGAACACTGGAGCATGCACATAACACACAAATTAAGCAGAATTTATGCAGCAAGAAACCAAAGACGTTGCAAAGAGATTAGTGGCTTAATGTTAAGTTCCTTGCTTACTGTGTCTGTTTCTTGAGTTAATTAGTTAGCCAATAAATGAAAAAATAAAAAGGAAATAACAACAACATTGCATTGGTTGAAAGCAAGCTGCACTTCTAAATGTATTTGGACCGGCTTTTTTAAAGTGCTACAATGGGTAAAACACGAAAAAAAGGCTCCTTCTAAAAACACTTTGAGGCTAAAAGTCTCTGGAGGCTATAAACCTGGACGACATGGGCCAATTTTGTACAAACAAAGAGCAAACATTCCAACCCCCCCCCCTCAGTATCATCATCATTGTACATCTTGTGAATTGGTGTGGTCACTTGCCATTAAAAGGAGCAGTCCTGTATCTATTCAAATCAGCTGACCTGGATGTAATCATAACCAATTTCAGGCAGACGTGTGCCAGTCAAAAACAAAAGTGGACTTTTGAGACGTAAGCTCCAAAAAATAGTGCCAATACATGAAACAAAGAACAAAATTAAATTGTTTTTGCATTGGAAATAATTGTTAAATTTTTTTGTGTTGTGGTGAGAGCAGTTGTAACTCCTCTTGGATGGCCGGTTTTCCGTGATCAGACAAAAGACTCGGGAAGCTATAAAGTGACTGTCATTTGCCACCGTCCATGCTCTTTTCATGTTGTGAGCAAGTGGCTTGTGGAGGTCAAGTATTTGTCCTCCCTGGCTTGCTTGTCTGGTGACCTTCCCACGTTTATTTCACTCAGACTTTCAGAATGAAAAGAAAGAAAAGAGGAAAGATGACATTTCCTTTCAAAGTTGTGATTCAATGGAACATCTCTCAATATTTATGGAAATACAAAGGATGCTTGAAAAGGAAAATAATGCATAATGTGTCCATGTTAAAATTTCTTTATTATGTTAAAGGATCATTATTTTTTTAAGGTTATAACGTAAAGGGTTGATCACATTTTCATGGTGAGTACTGTCATTCTAATCAAATTCAACCCTGTTCACTATTTTGTGACTGGTAGACGGAAGTGGGGAGTGGGGGGTGGGTCGTTGTTTAGCAAGACTTTTGAGGTACACACAAATAGACAGCCTCCTGTGGACATCATTTCCTGTGACATGCGGTGAACCACAATAAATGATTTGCGAAATAGCTGGATTATAACAATAAAGCAGTCTTTGTTCTAAGCCTGGGTGAGATATCAGGAGGGTACAAACACGACAACCCGGCTTAATTAAGAGATTCATTAATGAATAAATCATTTGGTAAGGGGTTTTCGGGGTGCTGGAGGGTTATTGTTGCTGCAAAAACGGGAGGGAAATTACCCGAGGATAGGAAGTGACCCACATTTTGCAAGAGGGATGATGGGGGACAACTCTCAATCCCTCACTTGCTGAACCCCTCCATCCTCAGTGCCCTACTGATTGGTTCATTACCCATAGTAAACACAGCCATGCAACCCCCCACCTTACAAACACACAGCCATCCCTACACCCCATCCAGTGATCATGTCTAGTGTCCAGATTCCTTCAGTCCCCCATTTCAGTAACAGACATAGCTTCACTCGCTCTTCATCTGCAGGAATTCAGGACTCAGATGAGAAAAATTTGATATAACGTTCCCCAAATTTTAAAGCTGTGATTAATGAGTTGATATAAAAGTGCCTAAACTGTAGCTTTACATTAATTTGATTCTTTTAGGCTAATGAAAAGAACAAAAAAAGACAAAAAAGATAATAATAATAAAAAAAACCCTTTATGATGAAATTGTGACAAAAAACAAATATCTGTGTGCTGAATACAAAAATATGAAAAATAAATTAATTACAAACAGCTGATCATGTCTGTCTTATCATGCCATATGGGCTGGCAGATATCCAAATGCTAATTATACAAAGTAACCTACAAATGAAAATGTTTGTTTGGATGTGCTTTCATTTGGATTTGCATGGTTCCATTGTGTTCTTTAGTGGAGTTAAATTAAATATATATATTTTTTAAATTAAACTCTGAATTTGCTTTGTGATAAAAAGTAAGGTGACACCGAAGCATTAATTTTGTTATTTTACGTACAGTAGTACTGTTACTCTGCTGTAATATCTGTAACAGTGTTTTACATCCTAAGGCCAATGTTTTCACCGATGCTCTTCAGCCTCCTGTTAACAGACAGGTGTACTTTTACACCTGCAGGCGTTTGAACGGCTCGCACCAAGGTGGTCTGCTTTCACTTCAGATCAAGGTGAAGACCTGTATTCATGTGGACATTTATGCGGAGATGGGAGTGGCAAACTAAAATCCAATGTATTTCAAGTTGTTCTTTCAGGCTAAGTCCTGCCAACGCTGACTGGAAAGTCCCCATTGATGTGCTGCAATTTCATCCTGCCCCTCAGGGATCTGGATGAGCGCTCTTTGAAGGTTAAGGTTTTGGCCGCGTTGCATAGGAGATGATTTACCTTTACCATCTGACGTCTGTGCCTCTCTGCTTTCCACTGGCTGTCATTCCGGGTTACTGCTGCTTCACTGCATGGCTTGCCATTGTCCTCAGGCAGCAGTTCTGTTGGCAGCTGCTCTCAGATGGAGGGGAGGACTGACATAGGTCTACTACAAAGCTCTGCAATAGGTCCAAAAGGAAACAAAAGAATGTATCAGAAAAACATATATTAGCAAGGTACATTGTCAAAGAAAAGGAACAAACGAGAATGAATAAAAATGCAGGTTAAAATGAGAATACTGCTAATTCGATTAACAGTATTGCACTTATTCAAATATATAAAAAACAGCAATACGAAAATAAGGTTTTCTTGAATAAACATCTAAAATGCACATGTAGCATCATCCTTTTACTCTAAAACCCAAACAAAAGACAAAGTAGAAATTTCCGAATGAAGTGCAATGTGTTTGAGATTGTGCATTTGTGGCCTTTACAGATTTTTGGAAGAAATATCTTTTCCTTTCTAAATATATTCCAATAGCTTGAGGGGACATTTTCACTCTTTATGAAATCATCTCATGGATACCTTGTTTGCCTTAGTCTTTGGTGCCCCCAAGTGTCCAGAGAAAAGAGTGTTTGGATTACTATATTGAGGATATTTAGGATAATCTCACTTTTAAAAACTTGGATTTTCTAACACTTTAATTGATCATTTAAAAAATGCATAAATGTAGCCCTATCACATGGCTAATGTAGCTACAACTGTCCATATTAGCAAGTAAAATAAATTCATTGCCTCTTAATCAGTGAGATGAAGTCAAAGCTCCACATGTAAAGTTCCTCACATCAGGCAAGGCAAATTTATTTGTATACCACAAATAATTCAAGGTGCTTTATAGGGCCCATTAGAAAATTTATAGTTTTGTGCAGAAATCATTAAAAAGTGAAAAAAAAAAGTGAAATAACAAAATAATATATAACCAAAGAAAGAACTCCACGTAAAACAGGATATATCACTAGTATAAACTCTATACTAGTTCAGAGTATAGGATACACTAGGATATATATACTGTATATATCATTACAATAACTTTGTACGAATCTTATTTTAACAAGGTATAGGGAGGGGAAAAATATTTTTTTACTAAAATAAATACATTAAAACCACCTGTTTCTATTTTTGTCGTTAATTTTTTAGTCCGTAGAAATTACTAAAATGTAATCCCTCAAAAGTAACGTTTGGGTACTTACATGTAGCTACTTCTGGTTGTTTTTAGACTCAAAGTCAACAGGGATGCATGACCTTCAAAAGATGTTTATTGTTAATAAGAACTTGTTTGTTGTTTAATGTTTATGTTATAATGTTTATTATAAACACCTATAGTTGCAAGAAAAAAAACTGGGTTTATAGTCAGGAACCGCTTGGTAAATTAAGACGAAGCTTATTGGGCATTGAATGCATCTTTCTAGTCACGTGACTAAGAAACCCGACCACACCTTGCGTGGAGGGAAAAGAAAGCCATTTTTTAACCAAACGATGGAACAAGACGATAGTCCAAGTGCTGCAATTTGCACATTATGTGGGGAGGCCTTCAAGCTTCCTGGTAGGGAACGTTTTATTAAACGTTTTCATTGGAGCTAAACCTGTTACCTTTTTAACCTGTGTTTTTTAAATGAAAAAACAAAGTTACAGTTTGGTTGCAAATGGCGGTGGTAAAGTTGGCTAATTAGTAGCAGGTGTGCTAGCTCGAAATTCACCAAATGTAACGAATACAGTTAATTTTCTAATTCTTTAAACTATTTTGGTTTTATACAGTGAGGTCTATGAAGTCTAACCTTTTTTGGGTGATTTTGTGTGCACGAGGGCGTTCACCTGGATGAGAACAGCATGTTGTACAAGGCATTGGATAGCTGTATAGTGCATGTGCGTTCATGGTAAAAAAAAAAAGTAAAGGTTATAGTACAATATATTTGATACAATAAAGGCAAATATATATACATACATACATACACACACATATATATGTATGTGTGTGTGTGTGTGTTAGTTTTTGCATGTGGTCTAAAGTAGCTTTTTATCTTTTTATGCAAGTCGTAAGTTTATATATATTTATATATATATATATTTTATATATATATATATGCGCTACCTTATGGCATGCATGGCTTCCACTGACACTCACTAGTGATATAATGATGTGACAGAAAACAAATAGAATGTAAAGTGTTCAGGGTCATATTTTCTATATAGATTCAGCCAAATGCACCAAAGCTGATAGAACAGGACAGAAGGTCCAAACATGATGGAAGTAACCGTGAGCCTTTGAAGGTTGGGTAACTCTTACAGTCTTTTGCTGATGTTGCTTTATCATTTTCAGAGGATGACAACCCTGGCAACCTTCCTCGTGTACTTTTATGTGGCCACATCTTCTGCACTTTTTGCCTGCTGTCGATTGAGCATGAGAATACAATCAGATGTTCAGACTGTGAGGTAAGATTCCCGGTGATTTTAATTTCAGAAAGGAGCTGAATGGCTAACCACTCCAAATTTAGTAGATTCTCTCACAGGGTTTGACTTTATTCTTGGTCAATCCCTGTTTCGCAGCAATAAATTCTGAACTATTTTTTGGTTATTGTATTTAATTAGATATAAAATAGTGTTTTTATCTATCAAAGTGGTAGCATGACAGTAAAAATCCTTACAGGTTGAGTCCACTCTACCTGAAGAGGGGGTGTATGGTCTTCAAGAGGACACCAGAATCGTGGGCCTTATTTACACCACTAAGATGAACAAGATGAAAGGGTAAAATGCAGTTTTGAATGTGAAGCTCGGGCCATTACAGTGCGGTTGAATGATTTTGCATGCACATCAGTTTATTTTATTTTGACAACCAGTATTTACGTGCAAGAATAACTTTGCTCTGAGCAAGAAATAGTTAATACAGTGCAAACATGATTTTACATGTCTGCTGTGTAGATGTAAGGCAATAAAAATATATTTTAGGGTTGGGTGATATGGCCTCAAATAAATATCAGGATATATTGAGCGCAATTTCTATTTGCCACTGAATATCAGACCAATGTACGGGTCACCCTGCCACTCTCTGTTCTGTTCTGTTATGCTCAGAATCAGCTTATTTGTAAAATATTTCACATCAATTAATTCATACTGGGACCAATAAGCATTCACTGGGCAGCCCCATTGTATTTTCATTTTCTTAAAATTTCAAATTTATCAATATGGAAAAAAGTTATATCAGTTATCGTTGTAAATCTCAGTATTGGTAAATTTTTGATATATCGCCCACCTCTAATTTCCATCTATTTAAGTATTTTCTGCACAGGAAATCGGGATGGGCATTTGATTAAATTGTCTTAATCAATTACCAAAAAAATAAGTATTATAACTTAATCATAAATATTTGTATATTAGAATTCTATATTTATAGCCTATATTAAGTGAAATTAGAAAAATCCCAGTATATTTCATTATTTAGATATTTATTATAAGATTGAAAGACTGTTGTGGCAGTTAAATGGGATTCATTCACTGGTTACACTGGAAAATATTTGCCTACATACGACTTCAGCCCCAGTGTAATGATGCATTTGATAAATCTACTAAGGAATTATTTAATCTATTATTTTTGATGATCGATGATTGTTGATTAAAGTTTTATCGCCATGTATCTAGACGGGATTGGAGCAAACGTAAAATCAATTTGTGTGCACAGAACAAAATGTTGTTTGCTTATATTAAGTATTTTTTGCACAGAATTCTTTTTTTGTTCAAAATGTAACTGATGCATAAAAATCATTGGTCCACACTCACAACATCCCTCTGCTCACTCAGAAATGAGGTACAATAGTACCTCCCATGCACAAATACATGTAATAAATTTGCCAAAACTGACTGTGCTTTAATCTTTGTGTTGTGTTTCCATCTTTTGAAGCTTTCGGTATGACAGATCTAGGCATCAGAGACGAAGCAAACCATCAGTTACTGGAGATATCAATGCCAACGTATCGAAGAAGGAGGAGGTATTGTTTGGATGATCACAAAAATTCAGTTGTAAACTTCTAATGTTATCTTATTAAGCATTTTGAAGTGTCTTGTACCTGAAAATGTGCTATACAAATAAACTTGCCTTGCCTAATTATGAACATGTTCGTCTAAATTACATTGATACATTTTAACTTTGTGTATTTTTGTGCATATCGTGAATGAAGATTTATTGAAATATGTCAAAGTATTTTTTGTTCAGGAAAATACATAATGTAATTCTAAATTCATCTTTTGAGCAGCTCACCCTGAAGTCTTTCCATTTTGCATCATTTTATAGAACGAAAAAGAGCATCCTTTCTGAATTTCTGTTTTGTACGAGAAATGTAGGCTTAACACACATAACCAGATGAGTTTGAGTAACAAACTTCTGTTATCTTTAGCCGGTGGATATTAAGCGAGCAGTGGATGAGGCGTTGGTGCAAGCTGCAAAAAATCTTTCAAAGCTGGAACGCATCAATGAGGTGAAAGCTGCTGTAGATTATAAAGGAAGAAAATTGCATGTACATCTTGTAGTGTGTGATTGACAATACACAATTTCTTAAGAAAAAATCCACATCATAAAGAAGTTTCTACCAGAAAACAACTCTTCTTGAATGTTTCTTGAATGCCCATCTGTCCAGACTCTGACGGCTGGTGTAACAGAACAGGTGAAAAAGGAGCGAGCACGTCTAGAAGCAGAGATCAAGCAGGCAACGCGTAAGGCCTTGCACACCATTCAAAAGTGGTATGAAGATTTACTAAAAATATTTCCTTGAACTGTAAAATATGTGCTTTTTTAGATTTTTTAAAAATTGAATAAGTAGGGAGAAATTATAAATGAATTCAGTGCTTGTAAGGATCTTTCCCAGCCTGTTTTATTATTTTTAAAAAACTTCAATCTTTGACGCAGATTTTGTTGTAATACATGTATTTTCTATGTCAACAGGGAGGATGTGCAGTTGAACAATTTGACAAAACTGGAGGCCCAATTCTCCACCAGTCAAACAGTTGTCTCTGATGTCCAGGAGAAGATTAAAGCCCTGGGTATTGCCATGCAGATGGCCAGAGAAATACGCCGTGTCCCCTTCTTGGAACAGTACTGCATCCTTGATAAGGTTTGACATGTTGTTGCCTACAAACATTTCATAGTGGGACATGAGAAAACCACAATGTAAATGGTAAAGATATTTTCCCTGTTTTTTTTTTATTTTAATAAGTCAAGCAAACTATTGATTACAGTGAAAATTAATGAGTAACGATTTGTGTTGCTTGTGTTTGATTGACAGGTACTTGCAACGCTACAGGCTCCTGTGGATGATGCTTCCTTTGATGCGAAATGTATAACTAAGTGCTCTGAGATGAGGTTTGTCCTTTTAATTCAGTTTTATGTATGAATATACTTTGTGTGAATTAAGTTTTATTTGAGCAAATGTAGGAGAGATGTAGATTGAAGTAATCCATCAATCTGAAGATCTGTTTTATCCCAGGTCTAAGTTGCTTTGTATAAAAGCATCTGTTAAATGAAATGCAGTTTGCAAAGAAACGCTATCTCAAGGCTCAATATAAAGAAACCGGACACTTCATCACTTCCCAGTGTAGACCAACCAATATAGACATGCTCAAAGTGCTCATAAAATACATTTAGATCTTTTGCATTTACTCATGACTTCCTGTCTGGGTGTAACAATGAGGTCTATCCATTGTTTAGCTGGAATGTCAGCTGCAGTACTACTTTTTTCCACTGTTAATACTCCAGGATAAATTCAGCTCAGGTGGATATGGTGGTCTCTAGTGATTGATCCTGGAAATTTGAATAGCTTTTCCCATTAGAAAACAAAACTACAGTGGTCGATAAGGCTGGGCAATATTAAGCAAGTTTCATATCTCGATAATTTTCTTCTTTAATCACAATATATTGGTCAAGTAAACAAACGAAAAGTTAAATTTTACGGCCTTAAGTGCTAAATGCACCTTTCTTAAGGATCAGAAGCACATGTGCACTAAAATATTTGACTGTAATTAAAGTATGTGTATTAGAAAATGAAAAGTACTTTTCAATGACCATAACAAAGATACATTTTGCAAAATGCTAGAAAAAAATGAGGTATTTTTCATTTAGGACAAGTTAACACGATATAGCCAGGGGGATGTGTGGTTTGTTTTCTTTCGAGTACTTGAATTATTTGGAACACTGTGTGCCAATGTTTCAATAGTTTCCATTAGAATTGTATTTTTTAAAGATTATCAAGATTTATTCCCCTGCAAGTTCTATTAGAGTTATGTTATTATTCAGTTGCCCCCGTTTGTGATTGGCACATAAAGCAAAGGATTGTAATAATGCCCTAATACAGTGTAGATTCGCTTTACACTTAACTGTCTCGGTACCACAGAGTTTTTCTCATACAAATTTGGACATGGATGTTTGTGTTTTAGCTGTGTTTTACAGTCAGAGAGTCTGAGCCAGAGTTTAGTCTTGTCCTTGAAGATGGAGGTCGGAAGCCCAAAGCAGTAAGTTTACCTTTTCCTTTTTAGTTATCTGTTCCGTTATTGAAAAATACCACTTGTTACATGTACTTCATTGAATAAAGAGGGCAAAACTACGATATTAGAGATTCACCTCAGAGATTATGTCTGCACATGATTCACCTTGTACCACCTATAGGAATTTAAGTTGGAAGAAAATGTTTACATTTAATATTATTTTCTATAGTTTTATTGATTTGGCTCTTCATTATATGGCATTTGACCTAATATTCTTTTCTTATTTCTGTTTTATTCTACTCAGAAACCCGCTAAAAAGCTACCAGACAGACAAATCCAGCAGTCAATCTCTCGTGAAAAAAGAAGGGGAAAGAAACAGCAACTTTATTCCAGAGAGTAACGGCAACTTTATTCCAGAGAGAAACGGCAACTTTATTCCAGAGAGAAACGGCGTGATCCCCACCTCGCTCAAACAGGACCAGGAGAACCCAGCAGGTAGCAGTCCATCACGAAGCTCCTCTCCGGGCCCAAAACCTCTCTCAAGAATGAACTCTTCCCGCCGAAGCTCAACCTCAGACCTTGCAAGCCCAGACGTAATTATTGAGGAGCTTTATGATGAGGGACAAGAACGTGGTATGTGGCAATGTCATATGTTGCTATGCCAAATTTGATGTATTTATTAGTTTTAATGGTTTGATCTTTCTTTAGCAACTCCTCCAACTGGCCCTGAATTGGCCAATGACAAATGGAGAATCCACAGGAGCAGAAGAAATCCTAGTAACAGGAGAAAGGGTAGGAAAAGGCATTTGTCTAGTGTGTTTTCTAAATGAAATATTGAATTATCTTTTGTATAACACTGTATATTTACAATTATTGCCAAAAATCTTTACATCAAAAGTGGTAGAATTCCCTATGCACACTTGATTTTGTGTCCTTGTCAGCTACTCCCACACACTGAAAAGAGACTGCCCTTAAAATAAATTTGCTAATAGGGTCTGAGAAGGCTGAAACTTACAACACAAACCTTCAAGTGGCGACCATTTCCTTTGCACATGATGATTGTTTAAAGAATTTAAGTTCTTGTAATGGGATGTTTGTGAAGAAAATACTATAGGTTGGACTGTAAAGGAATATATAATAAATATGTGAAAGGAGCCAGTATCTTGTTAACAAAATCCAGTGTGGGAAGTATACTTGTGTGTTCATTTACATTTGAGAAGAAAATAACGCACAGTATAGTAAATTGTCCATCCATCCTTTGTCTCTCAGGCTTTTTAAACTTTTCCCACTATTTTTATTATCTTGTAGTCACGCAGTGGGTGGTAGTAACCCACGTTGTGAATCCAAGTCATTTCTATGTTCGCTATGTGGCTGAAAAGCGGGAAATTGGGATTCTCTCAAAGAAGATTAAAGACCTCTGCCATGAAGATGGTTGTCTCTTTAAACTCGAAGACAAAATTGAGAGCGGTAAGTGTGTTTATGTATGAAAATAATGAAAATGTAATTTATTTTTTTATTTTTGAGTTTATATTAGAGGTACATAACACTCGATCTTCACTGCCCTTAAGATTCTATTTGATTATGATTCACCAATCTATGGTTCGATTTGATTATATGATGCATCACATCCTCAGTTATGTGGTATTTATTTAATTTATAGACATAAATAGTCAAATGACTCTAGATTTTTATTTGAATAAATTTGAAAAAATGCTTTAAATACTTCCTAAATAAGCTGCTGTTCTGCTGTTATCTCTCAGACTTGGTGTTATTTATAAGTAAGGTAACATTTAATTTACTAAAGAATAATATTCTCTGTGGTAACAGACCACTTACTATGCCCTTCTTTTCTGTCAATGGTCTTAATGTTTCACCTGCCTGCAAACTAATAGAAGGGAAAGTATTACTCAGGAAGAGTTGAGTGAAATAGTCTTGACATTTATGATTCATTCTGTTTGTGTGATCGGCTCTAGGCTCTGTGGTTTTTACAAAGTGGAAAGACTCATTGTGGTGCCGCAGCAGAGTGGTTGCAGTCTTCCAGAAAGGCTCTGTGGACGCTGTGAAAAGTTCTCCAGTCACCCAACTGGCCAGTGTGCGGATTTTCTTCCCAGACTATGGGTTCACCAAAAGCATCCACATACAGTGGTACAGTATATATACATATACTAATGGAAAGAGATTAAAACATTAGCATACTTTGCCAAAGTTCAAAAAGCACTACTTAAAAATATTCAGGGTTTCCTCTACATTCATTTAGAAGAGACGCCCCACCGTTCCTAACATCCAGCCTCCGCTGCTTCATTTTATTTAATTGACATGAATAGAGCCCCGCTGCATGTTTCCTCACAGCACTGTAATCCTACTTCTGTGTCTTGGGACCTAACCAGTCTGAACTCAAGAGTGCAGCCATGGCAGTGCTCCACGGAAATATATTTGGCGGCATGCCTTCACTGAAACTACATGAAGCTACACATGGGAATCTGTCATAAGGCTTTAAAAATAGAAATGTCATAAATAATAAAAGATAAGTATTTTTAGATGATCCAGTTCATCATTTCATGGGCATCGCACCAATGGGGAATGCATGTTTTAATACTTACATTTAGTGAGGGGATTCAACATCCACACAGTTCCCCCATTAAAGACAAAATAATCTTTTCCTGTAGTTTTGCACCAATGTCGCTGCAATTTGCTCTCTGTGTCGGCACTGCGGCGCTGCTGTGTCGCCTCCTCCTCTCCTGTTTTGTGAATCATAATGTCGCAGCAGCTGATCAGCTATTCTGCCGTTAGTACACCTCTTTTGTTGCGTTTATTTGTTTATACAACTGGTAACTGTATCAAACAATATATAATCATCACCATATCAGATCTCACCAGCAGATAATGACAGATATGCCTAATATGGGTTAATATGACATGAACAGATTAATCATTTAGACAGCCTGTTTGTTTGTTTTTTGTTGTTTTTTTTAAATTATGTTTTTATTTTATTTGTTTTACAAGGATCTGGTACCCTGAAATTATCATGGGGAAGGTTGGCATAGGCTGGTGCTCACATATGATGAACCCTAACCCCCCACCCAACCCCCCGGGGCCTGACCTGTGGTGCCACCATAGCTACAGTACAAAATTTTGCAGAGGAAACACTGAATGTTGATATAAACAGTGTCACCGTATACACTGCCCATCCCTCCAAAAAGTCACCAGTAAGAGATTACTGAAGCTACTATAACTGGGTCAAAAACTTTCCAACACATTAAAAACTGCAAGGATAGTGGGGAAGATTGGACTCTGGAGCGATGGAGGATTTGATCAGTCCCTACTGTACAAGTATTGGGGAGGAAATCTGTGATCTGGGATTGCTGTCCAACAAAATATTTGTGACTTTTTGAACAGACATTGAATCTTAATAATTTAATATCTTTATAAGGTTAGTTCAGGAATCTGTTTTGTCATGATTCTTGCCAGTTTCTATATTTAATGTGGAAAGCGACACCTGAAGTGTGTCCAGTACACAGTAAATGAATATGTGACTAATTTCAAATATCTGATATGAAGCACCTTTCCCAGTGAGGAAAGGACGACCGAGTCTTCTCTTGAGGCTCTGAACAGCCAGCTGAGAAAGGTGGAGGACTCGGTGAAGGTTGAGCTGGATCGAATTGCCCCTCAGGCCATCAGATGTTCACTGAAGGACCTGGTCCCATATGACCTGGTAAGACTGCAAAAGTTTAAAAAATACAGCATTGTCTTTGGCTAAGTGATCGTAGTTAATTTCTCACATTGCTTTCTCGTTTCTATATCCAAAGTTTTTCAGGTGGCACGATAAACAGAACATTTATGCCACGTTTGATGAAAACAGAAACCATTGAAACCTTTAAAAGAGCAAATTGGTTCAAAATTCATGTTACTAATTTATTATTGATTGTGGAGATCAGTGTGTAAAAATCAGTCTGAATATTTGTTTACATGAATTTCAAACTTGTCACTGACACCCAGGCAATACCAGGGAGAAAAAATCCCATATTGATAAGTTTAGAGTGTTACCCTAAAAGCTGTACTACTAATAGTTTATTTGTGTGTGTGTGTAGACAAGGGGCTGGAGTAAAGAGGCACGGATTGAATTCTACAGTGTTGTTGGCTCTGCAGCAGTGGAGATGTTTCTTATGGGTCAGGACAGCGGTTCTTTATTGGTGGATCTGAGGAAGAGTCCCATGGAACAATCCACTGATATGCCCATCTCCATCAGAGAGTACCTCGTTTTCGTCGAGGTGGCCCGGTGAGCTTAAACAGTTTGTGTATTGGTATTTATTAATATTAAATCTCCTAAATGTCAGAGCTTCACATTACCTTAACTTGGCAATATTTTCTCAACATTGCTTATAGGTTTTATTCTCCAGTGACCCATGGGAGGAAACCTCTGATGTACTACCCTCCCGTTTATCCACAGATAAACACAGAGCTCAATGCTGTGGTCTGCCACATCAACAACCCTGCTGACTTCTACATTCAGCTGGTACTAAACACATTTCAGATAGCAGGGAATTAAACCCTGAAGAAATCAAACTCAATAATAGAAATGTAACCATTAATGAGAGATTCTAGGAAGATAATTTGATTGGACAGAGAACATCTTTCTCTTTTTTAATTTTAACCCCTTTTTTCTGATTTTACTTTTTTAACTTTTACATTTCTCTCCCCAGGTTGACAACATGGAGTCCCTGCTGCTCTCAGCCAAGCTTCAGGATTGTTACAATGCAACACCAGCAAATGGAGACGATGAGCTCAGGGTCTACTGTCCTGTGATTGGACAGGCATGTGTCGCCCACTTTGAAGACAAGCAGTGGTACAGAGCTCAAGTCATTGGTGAGGATGTAGCATGTTACAATCTGAATAAAATCATATTCTAAACAATTAAAAAAACATGATATACTGAGAATTAACAGATTTTGACTATAGTTTCTTTCTCTAGGTAGGTTTTTTGATACATTTTTGAATTGCCTACCATAATAATCCAACCTTTTTTAAAAAAATTTATGTATTCACATGATGTTTCCATAAAATCTCTGTGGAAAAACATGATAATTGCCTCAGATAAAAGTATCTCAACAGGATTTTATTAATGCTGGTTGTCATCAGAACTGAATTACAGGTTGTTGGAGTATCATTTCTCCTACCATCTTTCCTCATCTTCATATAATCTAGTTAGGTCAAAAGGTGCTTAGGAAGAAAAAATGGAGAGAAATATTTTTCATAATGTGGCAGAACCCTTAGAAATAATGTTTCTATTTCTGCAGTTTACAACACCATTTTGATGTGATGTAAAGATGTGGGCCCTGTTTTTGATTAAATTTGGTTAAAAAATATAAACATACTGTTTAAACCTGACAATGTGTGTGTTTTAATGCCTATGAATAGGTCATCCAGGGCAAAGAAAGGTGGAAGTGCAGTATGTTGATTTTGGCAATAGGAAAGTGTTGCCAGTCAGTGACTTGAGGAAGATCAAAGACGAGTTCTTTGCCCTCCCGGCCAAGGTGAGAACATTTGTGCTTAGATACATTATATGACAAAAATGTAGATTAATTCTCCAGTATCAGATGGTAAAATGCCACATTTTGTGAACTGGTGTTTTAGGGTTCCACTTTATGAAGGGTTAAATCAACAGGAGTTATCTCTGCCTTTTTCCAGGCAATTCACTGCTGTTTGGCTGATGTGATTCCTGTGGATGGAAAGACCTGGGGTGAAGCTTGCACAAAGAGGTTCATCAGCCTAGCTCACCAACAGTTGGTCACTATTGTAGCTACAGGTACTGGGTTCTCACAGTTTTCACACAATGGATTTATGTAGCATGTGTATCATAGTTTTTAATTTTCTCCTTCAGCAACAGTCCCAAAGTATGAGTCTTTGCCCATCAAAATGTTTGAGAGTGGCTTGAACGGGCCACAAACCAACATAGCTGAGCTGTTGGTTAAAGAGGAGCTAGCCTGTTTCAAAGAAGGGTAAGACTTCATTAAGTGTGCACTTCAAAGAGCAATTACTCCATTAATGTTCGCTACATTGATCTGTTCACCTAATGTCAATGCAGACATAAGGTACTACAGAGCTTATCCTTTTACTTCTAATTTTCTCAGTTCATTTTTTCATACGGCTGTATTGTACAATTTTATTATCATTTTTCTTGTTATTCACCTCGACCAGGTCTTTCTGATCCCTCTTTCACTCATTTTCCTCTCTTCTTTATCCATTTTTTCCTCCTCTCTTGTAGACAGAAGTGCAAGAATGCAAAGCCTGTTCTTGATGATTCTGCCATATGGGACCCTCCTCTTGAGCTTTCTTCCCAGCCGGAGCAGGTTGATACCCCAGACCAGATAACCTCTGGAGAGGAGGAACCATTTCAGCCTCAGATGAGGCTTCCCACCCAGCTCAAAGACCTGAGAGTCAGGGTCAGCTATATCAATTCTCCAAGCAGCTTCTACATCCAGTTCACCCAGAACAACTCGCAACTCAAAAGGTCAGTGGTTAAAAAATGAAACTTTGACTTTAAAATCTTTTAACCTGAGCTGGCACGTGCACACTCAAATTAGAATAATTTACCGCAGCTAACAAAACACTCTTCATCACAAGAGCTGTGTGCAGTACGGATCCCAACATGTCACAGGCCAAAATAACAGAGAGGAACTTGGTTAAAAGCCTCTACCGAGCATTGCCACCCAAACAAAACGCTGTTCAAACCCCAGGCAATTATATGGGCATGTCACAAACATGACAACAACAGCACATTTCAGTGCTTCTCATAATTTAGTGCTTCTTGGGTAATATGAAACCAAAGACTGCTGATTTTCAGGATATGTCTCATCATTTTGTGGTGCAGATTTGGCAAGTTAGAAGGCAGAGTGTTTAAGAAAAAAAAAAAACACAACTGTGTTCTTTTCAAATTTATTCAGATGCATACTTTGAGTCTATCACTTCTGCATCAACCTCAAATCTTGACTTTTTCAAGCAATAGTTACACTAAAAGTATATTTTGTGTCAGATTGTTGCTATCTGAGGCGATAGCACATGAAAACAACATTGCTCATATTTCAGTCATCAATATAGAAGAGATATAAAGGCAATGGGGAGAGTTAATTTCATAGAAGTAATAGGGAAAATTATTAGTGAAAATGTTATCGATACAACACATACTAAACTCTATCCTTAAGAAACAAGCTATTTCATTTCATCTGTACAAGCATGATATTTAGTCTCCATTTAAGCTAATTGGTATGTGCACCTTCCAGCTTCTCCTTAACGATTCAAAAACATCAAAATTGGGTTGGCACAAGTTTCCTTTAGAGAGCAAACTAGTTTAAACTATAAAACAGCACTTATTTTCTTTTCTTTACAGAACAGTAACAGCATGGATCTAAATCAGTGGGAGAAAAAAATGCTGCTAAAATGACTGTTTGGTATTATATGCTATTTAAAGGTTTAATGTTGAAGTTTTCTGTTTGAAAGAGAAGGTGTTGTTTTGGTGAATGCAGTGAGGACTTTCTGCAAAAACATTTCTGTACTATGTAAATATACATTCAGAAACCTGCAGTCAATTTTAGTTGGTTTGTAGACACATGTCTGATGTTATCATGAAATTCGGATCTAATTCTTTCTGAAAAGATCCCTGTTGTTATTCATTTGTTTATGGTCCTTTAAATAATGTGAATGCTTCAACAATACAAGCACACATTTATTACCTTGTGCATGTGTGTATGTTAAAAAAAACATGTGGTACCAAAGGGTCCTAATCACTAAACCACTTAAAAGTACCATATAATTATTTATAATCCCCAACATCAATCCACCATCTATTTTGCAGCCACTTAAAGTTGGAATTTGCTGTGTTTTTCAGGATATGTGAACTTGTGAAGCAGGAGTGTGAACAAAGTGAGGCCCAGGATGTGGAGTGGAAGACAGACATGTACTGTGCTGCGCATATTAACGGAGTCTGGGAGAGAGGACAGATATGCTGTGACGTCACAACAAACAACATCGCAGAAGTACAAAAATACAGCATGAGACCATAGCTTCAGTTAAAGCCACTTTAATAAGATTTAGATGTAGATGTGTGCACGCACTTAGGATTGTTTAACGTGGCAATCATCTTAAATTATTTACTTAAAGTTAGTTATTTTGTACCTGGTAAAATGTTTTCCAACATGACCTGATATAAATACATACAAAAAGTTAGGAAAGTTGAACTTCCAGGTAAAATTTACAGAAAATGTAAGATGTTAATGCTACACTGACATTAAATCGTGTTGTAGGACATTTACTGTAAGTAGAATCGAGGAATGGCTATTCCCTTGATAGAAAAGCCAAGTTGTTGATTTACCACAACATAAAAATCGATTGATGTCTCAATAACCTGTCGTGTTTGGTGTCACCTTAGTCTGATTAAATGTGAAGAGTGGGATGAAGAGGACGGTTTCAATACAAGCTGTCTTTTAAACAATGTTTAGTGGTCAATTCATGGTTCAGACACTCTTTTTCATTGTTGTGGTTTATTACCTTGTTAGAGAGAAGCTTGTGGAGTTTAGGTTAATTCTGACATGCATAAAGCCGAATATATCTAACTTTGTTCTGCTGTACTGTGCTAAAAATTTTAATAAATGGTCATCTCTCTGCTCACTGATACCAGGTGAGGCGCTGTGACCATGGCAACAAGGTGATGGTTCACGTCAGCAGCCTGAGGTCGCTGCCATCCGCTTTAATGGGCTCCTTAGCACTTGAATGCACCCTCAGTGACATCAGGTGACATATTTACACTGTACTCCATCACACACCATCATATGTACCCCATTTATCCTTGCATAAAAGTAATATTGCTGCTATAATGTTTGATATGATTTTTGGATTTACTTGATTTAAATAAGTGCTTTGAGAGTATGACCCCATTGATCCAAATTCTCATGACAACTCCTTTCTTCCTTTCAGGCCAGCTGGAGGCCGAGCCAGTTGGACAGATACAGCCTGTGACTTATTCTCCTACTACCTGAGCGGAGCCTCAGCCATAATGACCATCAAGGTCATCCTTCTTTTCTTTCAAAGTGACAAAACTTTGTTTATAAAAATCAGAAGTGGTCTATTTTTCCTCATTTACCTATTTTCCGTGCATATCTCCTTTCTTGATCCAGGAGTTAACAGATGAGCGTCCAGTCCCTGTGACTCTGTTCTGCTCTAACAAAATGGGGCAGTTCATCAGCATTGCAGAGTTTCTGGTCAATGAAGGCCTTGCCCTCAGAGAACGAAAAACAAGGTGTGCATGCAAATTCACCACATGCGTGGTAGTGTGTGTTGGTGGTTTTCCAGACAGCCTCTCTTCACTGTCGTTGGTAGTGTTTACCAAGTATCAGCTGCTGCAATTGTTTCTTTTTAAATGTAACAAAATATTTTTGATGTCCACTTCACTGCAGCTGATTTTGTTACCTTGTGTCTTTTTGTCTTGCAGATCCACGGTTGTTCAAAAACCCAAAGAAACTGATTCACAGACTCCAGCCAGTGAGACTCCGCCTAGTGATGAGAACAAAACTGCCGCTCAGCCAGATGTTTCTTCTCCTTCTCTCTCCTGCCAACCATCCGTTGTCTCTATTCCCTTCCGTCCAAAACCAACTCCACGCTCCACTATGTCTGCTGAAAAGGTGATCGCTTCCACAAAACAGTCTCCAAATACAATAAATTTGAAAACAAACTACATGGTTAGAGGGTTTCCCTGAGATGTGAAAAAATAGAAACAATTACATGCATGCATATGAGTGAAAATGGCTAAGAAAGAACCAACTGTGCTGAAATTCGCTGATTCTGAATTTTATTGGCTTATATGTACAGGTGAAGACTTCACTGTACCTCCCACCAGAGCTTCCATGTCTTGGTCACATCCAGATAAGTGTTTCTGCAGTCGGAGATGATGGTCTCATTTATGTCAGAACACAGAATGCAGGTACACAGATCTGATCATTAACTTAGGTTTTGAAATACTGGACACTACATCTTTTCTAAAATCAGATTAGCATATGACAATCTTTACATACTCTACACAGAAGGTGCAGTTAAACTAGCTCATCTCTAAGCTGCTTTAGAAACAACGTCCACCCCATCTCCTTTTCAATCTGAGTATGACAACCAGTATCACATTCGTCACCGATGTCACTTTGGTTTATTTTCTGGGCACCTGTTATTAAAAAAATCGATTATTGGCCAGTGCAGAAGAATTATCGCATATCGGTACCTGATAAAATTTTTATATCACCGCATCTCTACTAGTTAAGTAACAAAGTTTCCCCTACAGTTAAAATTAGGGGATGTCTAACCCTCTGTAAGTTTACTTATGTTATTTATCTTATACAACATCATCATTGCTTCTATACAGTCGCATGTTTCAATTCTATGTTATCTTCGTTCCCTCCAGCAGCCAAAGAGCACACGTTATAAAGCATGCATCAAAAGCATACAAACATCCTCTTTCTTGAACATTTCCATGATGGCAAAGAGGGAAACCCTTGTGTTATGCCGAGATACAAACAAGCAAAATTTACTTAGCTTTTTAATTTCATATAACCAATTATAATTGATGCAATTTTCTTTAAAGGTTTTATAGATGTTAATATTTTATCTGGTATCTGGACTTTTAAGAATATTTAGAGCAACTTTATTAAATAAATCTTTATTCACATCATCAAGACGTTTTAAAAATGTAACTCCTTTCTGTCCTTGATGTCTTCACACATTTCAGTCAGTAATGGAATATTTGTGCATTGTAAGTTTTGAAAATACTATTATAATTTCACAGTTGAGTCAAAAAAGATTCTTATTCGTACTGTAATTCTGTATGGGTAAGCTACCTGTTAACAGCATTTTGTGAATACATAATTTTGCAGTGCTGAGTTCAAGGTTGCCAAGATTTCCATCTCCTGTTGATAAAGCCAGGTTACATGTGTAACACTGCTGAGTCACAACAATACGGTTATAATGTAGAAAACACATTTCCATATTAATGTCTATATTTAATGTAAGTCACATGTAAGATTAATAAACTAGGTATGCAAATCCAAAAAAATCCAAATAAAGCATCCCCCTCCTTGTGCAGCTAAATTGGATCACATTTTCAAACCTAATTTCATAAATGGTCACATTAGACACTACCAAATTATCCCACAAATGGTACCTGTCAAAGGTTTGGATACCCTATTAATTGAATTTGAATGAATATGTGTCCAAACTTTTGAATTTTAAATAAAGAAGCATGAATACAGATGTAAAATGTTTGCACATACAGCTGCCACACTTCAGCAACTGCCCTGAAGAGACTGCCTACATGTTCTGTTGGCATTTGTTGGACTTTATTAGGTTGAAGTTGTGTATCTAAAGTTGACATTATGTGCATATTTATCTGTCAGGCTATCAGCTGGAGCAGCTTAGGGAGGGGATTCAGCAGAGCATAAAGACATTGCCCAGACAGAAGCCCTACACCTGGAGGTCAGTCCAGGGCTGCGCTGTCATTGGACCTGACATGTTGTGGTATCGAGGACAGCTGCTGGAGCTGCTGGGAGGACACGTTAAGGTTAGGAAGACAAATGCAAAAATAAATTTTGCCTTGGGCCCTTTAAAGTCAACTGAACCACCATTAAAATAATAATAATACATTTTACTTGGTAGCGCTTTTCAGGACACCCACGGACACTTAACAGTAATAATAATCAAAACCTAAAGGTAAAATAAAAATTCTAAAAATAGAAATACACTAAAAGGCTAATATAAATAATATGTTAATAACAGACCTAGAAGACTTAAATAAGTCAGAAGCTTTTTTAAATGACTCAAAACAAAGAGTCTAGCAGAGAATTTGCAAGACTCTTGGCAACATTTAGGTTTGTGTGTTTACAGGTTCAATACGTGGATTACGGCTTGGTGGAGAACATCCCAGTGGTCCATGTGTACCCCATCCTTCTGTGTGAAGATGTTCCACAGCTCTGCATGCCCTGCCAACTGCTCGGCATCAATCCTGTAAGAGTTTTTGTGTTTTTATTTATGGGTTCCTTTTGTTTGTTTGAATAATTTTGAAAGCAACCTGACTGAAGCCCTTACAAATATCCAGAGATGGCTTCTGTTTACACTCTCAGAAATACGATATACACTGTCTGCATTTAATTAAAACAAAGGCAGGGCATTCATGATCACTTGTGATGAAACTGAAGTTGGGTCTTTATCTGTTTTGCCACTGGTGTAAGACACTGGCCAAGTAGTAGCATCCTGTTTCATCCTGGTCAGAGATTTTTTTTTATTTTTGCAGTTTTGCAAAATAAAACAAACTACAGCACTGGAGTCTTCTAAAATCATCACTTTATTAATCCTGGTAACTACATTGTTTTCTGGGTTTTTTGGGGGGACTCTGCCAAATTCTGATGAAGGTCCTGTGTTAATTTGTCCCTTAACCATAAACAACCCTGGAACATGTATATCAGCTGTGAAAGCTATTTAAAAAAAAAACATTTTTAATCATGAAATTCAAAATTAAATTATACAAATGATAAAAGAATTCAACCCTTTGATGCGCAACATGGGTCAAAAGTGACCCGGATGAGTTTTTCTTTTCTGTATCTTCGTAGTAAATTAATTTAAACATTCAGAATTCTAGGTATTCCTCAATCAACTTGTTTTTGATCAAAAAACATTGTTATTTTAGTCGTTCCTTTATTACTTTTTATATAAAAAACACTTTTTGGTCACTACCCCTCTAATGCGCAACATGGGTCAAAAATGACCCGTATTCATTTTCTATGTAATTTTCTGTGTGTTGCCATTATGTGTCTTTGAAATAGACTTTT